>JBAJNP010005010.1:10538-30710 GCA_036877545.1 Yasuhikotakia modesta | reverse complement strand
AGTTCAGTCTGTTGCGCTGGAGTACATGTTCTGTAATCAGTATCTTAAAGAATGTGTAACTAATGACTCTCACTCACACAACAAACAAACACAATACTGTGATTAAAAGGGTTGATTGCAGGATTACATGATTGTTGGGAATGAGAACAAACATCACAGAGGGAAGAAGAAAGAAAAGAGAGATAAGAGAACACAGAAACACAGAACAGACTTACCAGCAGCGCTGCACAAATGGGTCCGTGAATGATGTACAGCAGAGATGTGTTTGAGCTTATCCAACAGCTGTGGACAAAACATTTCAGAAACATGTACCAAACACATTGTTTCTGCTATAGTATTGTGTGTGTGTTTGTGTGTAGGTGTGGGTGTGTGTGTGTATAAAGTAACTCACTTGTCATTGTAATAATAACTTCTGGCAATTGCATGAATAAACGCAGGTATTAATGGAAAGCCTGAGAAACATTTGAAAAGTTGTTAATGTATGTAAAACATAACGTAGTTTAAACATATAGCAGCTTGACTTTTAGATGCATTAACATACCCCATCCTAAAAGATAATACCACATGAGATGCTGTTTTTCAGCGAAGACGGCCACAACAATGAGCGTGTGCAGATAAATGCCCTCACACAACATCCAAAAATAGTTACAGCCCAGGAGATAATGATGGACAAACACAGATACTTTACAGCTGACCTGAGAGTAAACACAAGATGACATGAAATTAAAACCCTATTTATTTTCAGCAGACCGTGTAACTTGTTGTGTATGGACCATGTTTTTCCAATAAAAATATGTTTGTTTGTCTTCAGAAACTTTCATCAAAATGGAGCCTAATATCTGGCTCCGCCTCCAAAACAACTTTTTGGCTGATGCTCACTGATTCCCTCCCCTCCAATAAGAAGGAACTCCCATTTCTCTGATCCAATCAATTCCCAACAGATGGAATCAAGCCCCACCTCACATTTGTTTTCTTGGATTATGCTAACAAATGCCACATTAAAGAAGTGAAATTGGTCAGGAATAATGTTTCATGGGGGAAGAATTTAAAGTAAAGGGTGGTGTATTTAATCAGTGGAATATGCCATGACAAAGCAAAAAGACAACTTACATAACCTGCCATTTCTCTGGTTTAACGTCAGTTGAAATTTAAGATAATCGATACAGAGAGACTAAATTTCCTTATTCTTAGTCATGTTTTCTATACTTACTGGGTTGGCTTGCGTGACTTCCTGGTTGTTGGCCACACATGTGAAGAAGACGATGGTTATCACAGAGTTCAACACAAATGAGAAGAAGAGATTTTTATGTAGCGTTATCCTTTGGCAACTTAAACTCCTGAGGGAGAAAAAGGCGTTTATTGGGAAAAGTAAATTATGTTGGACAACACACCGTATAGTGTCACATTATATATGATTTATATATATGTTTACATCACTTACTTAAAGTAGAAAAAAATCCCCAGAGAAATAAACAAAGATATCAGAGACAATCCATGACCAATCAAAACCAAGTAGTAAAGATTAAACGCACTCTGAAAAAATATGGAAAAAATAAGTTTAATGAGATATGAAGATATCATGGGCCACTGTGGTCAGGAGGTTCCTGTATGGTTTTATATGAAATCTCACCCTCTTGTGATCATCAGACATGTTCGTACAGCCTGTGTAATTTGTCCACGTTCTGTTACTCTGTGGATGAACGAACCAATGGCCTGAAATTGTGCAAATCTTTGTTGCCATTTCTGAAAAAACACAATAAACATCAGTCAGGGTTGTAATGAATATTTCTTATGCACATGAAGTGACGATTATTTTATTTAAAGTCTTGGGACTCACCTGAGGTGTCAAAGTTGTCAAAATAGTCTGGGCAGTGCTGGGCTGATGTGACGCCTGCATCCAAATCGTCCCAACACATCCATCCATCCCAGGTGCTTTTACACCTAGAACCATCTACAAAAGAGTTATTTACAGTTACTACCAACCCAGAATCGTACAGTAGAACTGATAGAGTTTCAATGTTGCCCTTATTGTGGTCTTGGTACAGTTCTGGCTCTTGTTAGTCAGTGTCAGTTGGGTTTCTGTCTAAGACCATTAAATCCTAATCTGGGTTTGAGTTTATGGTCTCAGAGAACACTGTTGTTTCTATCCAACATGCCAAAGTCAATCTAATTACCTCAAGCACAGGTTCAGGTTCAGTATAGTTCATCATACTGAACGTTAGCTGTGAATGCTTGAATTCATTTTAATTAAAATAAACAGCCTGGTTCCTAGAAAAACAGATCTTGGTCTGCACGATGGGGAAAATAATGTTCATTTATGGATCAATTTACAGTCTTCACCATTATTGTTAAGCAACACAAAGATTTGACGGAGTGTTTTAACTGCTCTGAGATCTGAGCCGTAAGTCTTAAATCGATGGTCAGACTGCTGAAGCTCTCTGAGATGAAGAACGCTGCAGGACACACCCCACACAACATTTCCATTCAATAATCAGCTGTTGTGCATGAAAGAGTTTTCCCGTAAGCCGGAGGATGATGTGACGACACCCTCGCTTGCGGTTTCGGCCCTGTGTCCCCTAATGCTCTTTAGAGTGGTGATGAATGTAAACTGCCCTCAGTGAGGAATTCTGTAACTCAGAACTCAAACTAAAACAACAACTAAAGCCTCAAAAACGGAACTATAAAAACAAGAACAAGAATGTTTTGGCTTGAGAAAGATCTGATTTGTGATTACGGTTTGTGATCATAGATCATAACCAGGAACCACAGCAGAAATAATAAGCTCTCACCTGTTTTGCTGTGGTTGGCGTCTTTCATAATCTTTTGATAACATTCGAACTGGGCGGTCAGTATATTGTGGCGGGTGAAATCCATGTCACCCTGTTTTTTTTGTGCTGTACCTCCGGTGCTGTTCTGCTCTGAGACGACCGTCACAAACTGATCAAAAGCAAGATGAAGAGGAAACATCATCAGTAAAGAGTGCAAAGGTTACGGGTTCGATTCTCGGGGAGCACACACACTCATCACAATGTATAACTTACTGTCAGTCGCTTTGGATACAAGTGTCTGCACTGGTTTATCAAACTGCTTTATATAAAGTGACTTTAGCTGTTAATTTTATCAGTTACTGATCCTAAAGATTTGAACTGAATGCAGTTAAGTTACAAGAACACTTGAACTGTGTAGCTGTTGTGCTACATGTGCCACATATATAAGTACTATGTAAGAGTGCACATTCTTCAAAAAATACTATACTTGAAAAGCATTTTAAGTCAAAACACATGGGGTCTCACTCTGGCAACACATTGATGTGTGTGTGAAATAACACTGGGCAGAGAGTTTCTGTATTGCTAGAATTTCAGATTTAAAGCTTTTTTGTCACAATTGTTGTAAGCCTATTGAAAAAAAATCACATTTTGTCTGATTCATTTTGTTGTTAAAACAATTGTGTTTCACAAGGTTGACAGGAGTTACAGTACATTTGAGTGAGAAAAAAATATGCTGTGAATATGATTTTAAATCTTTACAGCATTGCAAAGATTTCTGTTACAGTTCTGTAACAATAACTGTGAATATAAATAACTGTGATTTGATGTGTATAATGATTTGGACAACTTCTTATAAATACACTTTTACTGTATTATCATTATGTAAATTGTACTTAATGATTTGTTTTACATTGATGAATTATTAAACGAGTTCAGAACTTTCTCATAACAAACACAATACCTCAGAAGTGGCAGACAGTAAGAGAACTGAGGTTATCCAGCTTCTAAACATGGTTCCCCGTCTTTGTGTATCCAAATAATCAGAAGATTTTTAGCTGAAAACAAACAGATCAATATACAAACTTATTATTTATCTTAGTTATAGTGTGAGGGACTCAATGATAAAAAGATGGACAGGTAAATACATTAATATAAGAACAGTGTTATATTATAGATAATTGTTAGAAAATTAAGAAATTAAATTTTGTCTAGTCAAACGTTTTGTTTGATCACAAAAAAACAGAATTTGTGTTTAGTTGGTAAGAGAAAGAAGAGGAACCACTAAACAAGATATTGTCTTCAAACATACATTACACAGTTCACTGCGGCCGGTTTGGCTTGTTCAACACAGATAACATCATAAATCAGTTTCAAAGCAAAGGAAGACCTGTTATAGCCACAATAAAGTTTCTTTCAAAAAACACTATTCACTATTTTTACACGCTAATGTTTAATGACATCCTGGACTACAGACTTCTTATTCACAACCCCGGTTTATTCTTTTTATGGCGTTCCATGTGGAACCATCAGAGCTTTCCAAAACAGCTTTAACATCTGCCTTGATTCTGTTGTTATTTCCTTTTTAAATTAATACCTGTTGGTATCGACCGTGGCCAAGGGCCTGAAACGTCATGTGATTCTTTTGTTCGGCCTCCAAACATTTCCTGCTTGGACGGGACAGAAACCACATGACTAGACTCATATGTGGAAAATTATCCATTTGGTTTTGTCTTTAGTCTCCAAAATGCTCTTGTTTCCCAGACAAAGTCAATTAAGATACATGTGTTTTTATTTATAACTTCCATTTAGACAGGAAATATTTTCTCAAAACAACAAGTCAATAATCATGTCTTTTGAAGAAATCTTTTGAAGCACATTTTTGGACTCTCAGTCACAGAATTCGAGTGTCTTAAATTTTAGAAAATGTATTTTGCCCAGGTATGTTTTTTAAAAGGGATAATCTTGTTTTATTATTGTTTTTCCATCCTGTTACTGCGAATATATGTAATATATTTCAGAGGAAACGTGATGGTTAATTCATGTGAATCAATTAATCATCAGTTAAGCAATAAATTAACCATTAACCTTTTATCACAGCAGGCAGAGAGAGCTGCTGTCATAGAAACAGGCAGAGGAGAGAAGATTTAGAGATGTGAAGACTGTAATGACGCAGTGGTCCCATATCATATAAATAACATACAGTAATACTTGCTTACAATACAGTAAGCAAGCTATGCTTGGGCACTTGGTTAATTAAGTTCCACATTGATTTTTAAACCAGTCACCAAAACTGTAAGTGCCATAGCAACTGTCCTGATCTGTGATGCAGGAGGAATGATGTCATCAGAAGGTGCAGTTATGTGGATCTAGCTAACCAGCCAAATCTTGCCTTAAGCATTCCTACCGTTTCATGCATATCCCGTATGACATCACAACTTACTGTTTAACCACCACAGTAAACTGCATTATTAACAAAACACTTTCACAAACCACAACAATTGTTTTATTCTATCTGACACAATTCCCTCTAAATAACTGACATGAAGTCTGAGGAACACATTTTTGTATTATGTCAAGAGAATAAACTATGAAAATCTGCTGTCATACAAAGAAGATACAATTTCTCACCACCGCTAGTTTTAATGTTTTCATGTTTTTGGGAAACATTCAATTAAAAAGTATGCTGGCATCTATTCATCTCATGTTCTTTTCAAAACTAGCCTATAGCAGATCCACTGGGTCTCCTTATATATGAAGAACAGTCATGGAAACTCAACTATATAGTTTAAATAGCATTAAACAGATCCAGTTATTTGCATACATCAAGCTTTCCTTTATCTTAAAAATAGCATTGGTTGCCCATATTACAGGATATAGGAATAACAGCATCACGTTTACAATCTCTGGGAATGGTTTGTTGGTCAGTTTTGATGGTCAGCAGGGTGGACTATAACAAACATGACAGAGCGCAAGTGCCCCAGGAAGAGGAACTCTAGATGTCAGCTCAAAGCATGAAATATTAGCAACAATTAAATATTAGATTTATCTCCATTTGAAAGCCCCATAATAGACCATGAAACTGCTTAATGTAACTTTTAAAGAGCAAAAACAGCTATAAATCTTGTACCATTCAGGTGTTGACGGCAAACATAAATCATCTGACAGATGTAATTCTAATAGGAATGTGAGCGCAAAATGTTTTGCTAGGCATGGGAAGGTTGGATCAACCCCAAAGCTTGGTGGAAAAACACAGGGAGATGATAACATTTTGCCCTTCCTGTAAAAATGTGAGGAGTGGTTTATAGAAGTTACATTCCTGAGATCCATCTCTTATCATACCCAAAACTTCTCCCTCTCTTTATCTTTCCTTCTCCATTTTTCTGTGTTATGTACTGTGTGCATGACACATACTTTATTTCATATTGTCAAAACGATTGTAGCTTCGCTGCATCTACATAAAGCTTATTGGAAGTTTAATTAACATGGAATGATACAAGATAGGAGAAAATGAAAAAGTCAATTTCTCTCTCTTCCTCCAGCTCTGGGATTGGTCACCAAAAACACCCTCCAGATCTTAAATCAGGAAGCTTCTGTCAGCCCCGGACACCTAGTTTAACTCATGTCCGTTCAGGAAACATGCTTACATATCACACCAAACGTTTCCCCTCTTTACTCATAAAGATTCACCATAAAAAGGCACAGAGCAAATCTCAGCTGTGGAAATATCATTGAGCTGTACTCAATATAAATGATGAGCAAACCCAACAGAGACTTGATCTCTGAAAAACACAACTCTGTATGTTCAACTGAGTGAAATTTTATACAGACAAGTGCTGTTATACTAAATATCAGCACGGATGTGATTCACCCATTGGGCATGAAAGATGGGAGTGATTCTGGGGGTCCACCTGTGCTGCCGGTCCCACAACAATTTATGTAGTATTAATATCAGAGGGTCAAGAATGCAAATTACAGCCATGCTAATATTCACTGCAACAAACTGCATGTGTGATATTGCTTTTATACAATGGTTTAAGTTTAAACTACAGACAGATTGCCAGCACAGGACTAACTGTTGCCAAGCAAAGAATACTGGCAACTGGTCTGAAACATACAAATGAGGTGATACTAAGATCAGTACAGCCTCCAGTGCTGTTATTCTGCATATCACTCCTGAAACATCACTTATCATTACAAGGACACAATTTACTTGTATAAACAACAATAACTAAAAAATCTGTCTTTCTGTCTTTAAAATGGCATTGAGTAAGCAGTTAATATTTCTACTGTGTATGTACAACTTGGCAAAATGATCACCAATTGTCAAAAGCACTACAGATTTGTCTTAAAACCTAAAAAACGATTGATATAAACTGTTATTTGAACCCTTAAATAAAGAGGTTAGTGTTTACAATCACTTGCCAACATTGTTTATGACAGATTTCTTTAGAAACTTTTAAGAGAAAATGTAAAGAGTTTTTGAACAAGGCTATAACAGATCTAATATTCAGAATATATCTAAAGTTTAATGTACAAAACTCAACTATTATTATTAAATACAGTCTTAACTGTATTTATTCTATACATACATTAGTTTGATATTAAATTTATGAGACAATTATCCAGTCAGTCATGACTGTAAGTCTATGAAACTAAAACCAACGTTTCAGTTATTCCCACCAATATAAGAGACAATGAACACATTTACATCCGTAACAAGTAATTGAAAATCGCGTCTTAAACAGAAAGTTTGTCTGTTTAAAGTCTGTCAATGACACAGCAGGACATAATAAAAGTTCGTGAGGCTTTTCAGCTACAGACTGTCATCATTTATGTGATTCTTTAAGAAACGTTAGCAAAGAAAAACATAATATGCATGTTTACTGCGCGTATTAATAACGCCTTACCTCGTCCGCTGAGCTCTCGCTGTATGTGATGTGGACTGAGGGATGAGCTGGGGCCCCTGTGTGTGTGTGTGTGTGTGTGTGTGTGTGTGTGTGTGTGTGTGTGTGTGTGTGTGTGTGTGTGTGTGTGTGTGTGTGTGTGTGTGTGTGTGACATCATAACATCTCATCTCAGTGTCCCGTTACATTTCCACCGAGAGTTTCGCGTCTTTGGGTGTCATGTCAGAATTTCATCCTTATTGCCTTGTGCACATATTACACTGTAGGCAGAGATGTAAGAAAAGAATAATACAAATAAATTTCATTTTATTCACGAAATAAACATACAAGCTTGAATTCTGTTTAATAATGGGTTTGCAACGTTTTAACAAACTAATACCATATATACAGTTTCTTGTCAAACTAAAAGTATTATTTCTGAAAGGTTTAAAGGAAATAGGATTACATTATGAATAAAGAATAAATAATGAATAATGCAAGGAAATAAGAAATCTCAGCCATTCTTAAAATGTCATGCAGTGTAAATGAAAGAAAATAACAGGACAGATTAAACTGGGCTACAGCAGCTATGGTAACTTATTCATCATAATTCAAAGCAAATGTCACTATGACTTTAAAGTTCTTACAGCGCCGCCCGGTGTTTCAGTGTCGACATTCATCTCAAAACTTCAGTGAATTGGTCACCCATCGGTCCTGAAACTTTTCGACTCATTTGCAGACGATTAAAACTTAAAAGCAACATTAGCTACAATACAGCTTTAGATTATATCACAAAAGACCTTATTACAAGCTTATCAAATTATTATAGACAACCCTAAACAGTAAAATACATCTTACTCCCCACAGACCTCAGGAGTCCTCTTATTTTCAGTCTAATATTACTTTGAACCTCAGTTGAAGCAACTCTCTCATAGGATGTTTTTAACTGAATCAATTGAAAACTTTTGATAAATGTTATTTAAATGCACTTCAGTTCCCAAATCAATTTCATGCTCTGGCAAAGCCATTTCAGGCAGAAGGTTTCATTAAAAACTGTGTTTAATGCAATTTACCTTACAGGAAAATTCTGTAATTTAGTCTTTAGATATTCGCATGATTATTGTGCAGAAGCTAAAAGGGCAAAAAGCTTGTTAGATGAAATTTATTCAGACACGATTTAAAACACAAGCAAACATTTAATACATTTCCTGCACAGGTCTGTGAATATTATACAAAACAACCAAACCAACATTGCGAATTGAACACTTATGTTAGTGTGAAAATTAGGGCTTTGAGTGAATGTAGTTTATAGTTTGACTGTTCTGATAGCAAACATTTGATATCTTCCTGTTTGAATAACCAGTTCACCAATTAAACTGTTATGAATTAGAAAATTGCTTTAATTGTAAAATGACAGAAACAGCAAAGGCCAACCATGCGGTTTGTGGATGCGGTTTGTTAATCATTTCTGATCTTCTATGATGTCATCGTTCTCTGACCTCACTTTTTCCTCAGATTGCTTCAGAAACACTTCTGACCTGTGATGTGTCCTTTCTTTCTGTCTAATGAGGAAATGGATGTGAGGGCTCTAATGAGGCCTAACAGAACATTGAGAAATCATTGAGCTATTGTAATTCATTTTGGAAAATGGCAAGTGAATATGACAAGTTCTTCTCATTTATTTGACTGAAATATTCATAGCGTAATATTACAAAACTAGGTTACAAAGGACAAATGACTGTTACTGCATTCAAATGATGTTCTTTTGCCATTTAACTCATCCTTTGTGAGGAGTGAACACACACTGCAAGTCGTGAACACACACTGCAAGTCGTGAACACACACACACCCGGAGCAGTGGGCAGCTATCCCTGCAGCACCAAGGGAGCAATCTGCAAAATACTGCTACTACTACTACTAATAATAATGCTATATGCAAATACTTTTTAATTAACATTTAAGCACACAGATCTTCAAAATGATCACCTATTTTCTGTTGATTTAATCATTTTAGCATTTCACAAATTCCAAACTAGGTTTCTTTTAAAAACTGTATTATTCTAACTTTAGGAAGTAAAGGGAATACATCTTAGAAGATGTTAGTCTGGGAATATTTTGTGACTTACAGATAAAAAGTATTTCACCTTAAATTTTAAGCTTTTCTGAGTCTCATTTTTAAAATTTAATATAAAAAAATTATAATTATTTAATGTTTAGTTTGATGTTATGTCAAATGCTATTCAATATTATTATATTGCTTCACTTCAGGATCAGGAAAATAAGCAAACAGGTGTTTAGAAAAGGTTGTGCAGGTGTCTCCTGGTATCAGTGTATTCAGCTAGTAAATTGCTGTTGTATTGATTGGAATAGACGGCAGGACAGAAGACGTTTTGGCTGAGAGGGGATTTGTTTAACTGCGAATTTATCCTTGATCTTTCCACATCCTCTCAGAAACTCAGAATTATTCAATCCATCCGTCATAAAAGACTTTCTGAGAGACTGTCAATCATTCTGACAGACAGGACGGCACTACCACATCCCATCTGCTGTCCCAAAACACAGTATGTAAAACACCGGATAAATTCAAGAACAACCACTTTCAAAATTAATGAGAATTCCTTATGAAGTTTGTGTTTGAAGCAGTTTATTGTAAATAGTATTGAGTCTCACAAACAATATTAACATGTATTGACTAGTGCTGCTCTTACATTGAAGAGAGACTTAAGGCATATCTAGAGACCAGAGTCTCATCATCAGAGATATCCAGTCCTGCTCCCTGAGGAAAACTGACTGCAAGGTTTAGCTCCAACCCAAATCACCTGCCTGTAATTTAAAGGCAGCCCTGAAGACCCTGATTAGCGGTTCAGACGTGTTCGGTTAGGGCTGGACAGTGTCCTTCCATTAGCAGGATTTAATACTGTAACATTAATGGTTATTATGTTATTATGTTCTGAGCCAGAATGCAACCACTTAGCAACCACCCAGCAATGCCATAGCAACAACACACGGCACAGAACATTACAGCAGAAATGTTACAGTTGTTTACCTACAAACCTTATCACTAGAGGGAGCTAAAGAGTGAATGAAAGAGTAAATGATTAAACTCGTACTGGTATATTTTCATACTGTAATTTTACTGTTTTTATGTACTGTGTAAAATGCATGTATGTACTGTGTAAAATAAACTACATTTAAATCTTGTTTTAGTAATATACATGTGTTGAAAGAATCCAAGCTCTAAAATATTTATGTCTCCTTTATCAACATTGTAATAGAAAAATACCTCATTTTATACTTTACAATCAATTCAAATTGTTTTTTGCTTTCAATTGTGATTTAATTTCTAATTTCTTGCATTTTATTAGGGTTTTTCAAACCAACGTTTGGTTTTAAAAAGCCTTTGTACCATTTCAAACCTATTGCGTTTGTCACACTGTTCCTCCAAGAGAGCAGCTTGTATCGCATTAAAGAAATTGGAACAAGTCTGAATTGAGTTTAACAAGAGGCAGCCTTTCTGATTCTCTTTGAAGCTGAAATGAGAAATTACTCATTATTGTAAAGCACTTTTTCATGGGTAGTTTCTGAAAAAAATAAAGTGCTCTTCAAATTCACTTTCCACAACAAGTTCAAAAACCTTTAGAAAAAATAACAGTAATAAAAAACTCACTTCCAAACAGCAGGTGAGACACAATCTTTTTTATTGATTTGTTGTTTTAGTTTTAGCTTTCTTATTGTGTTGAGGGAGAGATTTGAGCGGCTGTCATTCTTATGAGTCACTGTGAACTTGTTTCAAAAGAGACTCAACTCTTCTTCTGTGCAGGAAACAGAATTACAGACAGGAAATTGAACTCCTGAAGATATTTCAAGTCGACAAACTTAGAAATCGGTCCGACAGCGCGTTTCTCAGTGCAGCGTTTATTCTCAGGGTCTCAGATCGGCACACAGTCAGTGCAGATTTAGCTGGAATGAGCCCTTTAAACTCAGTGCAGTGCAAAAACATCTACATGACCCAGTCTAACCTCATCAGAGCAGATTATATCAACATTTATATCAACATTTATGTAATTTATGTGTCAGACACTTACATCGATGAAASATAAAGCAATAAAAATCMCAATATTTAGAAACATAAAGCAATAAAAATCACAATATTTGCTCTTCTCCTAGCTGGCTATGACGGTTAGGCTGCTCTGTTCAGATGGTTTAGGTTTAGTGGTTTTGAGCTCTTATCAACTTGTCAGGTTGAGACCAGGCAGCTGACTAAACAAGCTAATAGTCAATAGTTGACTGGGCTGGACACTAACAAGACCAGATTAATCAGTTAAAGGCAGGAAACCATCTTTAACTTGTTCCCCAGGGATGGGAAATGAGACACAACCTGTTGTAACGCACAGACCTATTTGATTTAAGAACATTTGGTTTTATTTTTTTAGACTTGTGTGCTGTGCAAGTTTATGTTGGAGCCAGGAGGGACAAGGACCACCCCTTACCATATGCTGGGGTCCCAGACGCTTGTTAATTCTGCTATGCCATCATATCCACAGGACATGAAGCAGATGTTGTCAGTCGGAATCAATAAAGAACATCAAGTCTCTGCAAACACAGAATAAACACTTTAAAATCCATCCAACAGCAAGGATTCATTTTAATGTCGTACAGAAAGCGCCGGAAGAGAGCTGTGAATTTGGAGAGGAGTTAAAGGATTGTTATAAGAAAAATGTTCTATTCCCTATTTGAAAGAGATAAATGATTTATAAATTGTGCCGTGGACATAAAAATCAGGAACTTTGCAACAGCGGGTCAAATTTTGTTTGGCACCGGCCACTGGGGGACAATTCAAATATTTGGAAAGCAAAGACAGAAGATTGGATTTCCTATGAGATCTGCTCGTGTTACTCCAAACTAGTTGAGGAAATACATGAATGCTGATTAGATATTACGTAACCTGCACACAAACAAACAAACATGCTATTTGTTTATGAGTCTTACAAACTTGTACTTTTTTTAACATCTAGTCATTTGGATGTTACTTTTTACAAAAAGGTTGCATTTGTTAACATTAGTTCATGCATTAGCTAATACTAACTAACAATGAACAATATTTCAATATTTATTTACTTAGTTCGTGTTCATTTCAACATTTACTAATACATTTTACAATCATATGTTGTAACTGTTAATCTTCGGTTAACACAGCAACACTAACATGAACAATTGTATTGGCTTTAACAAATTCTTAACAAATTTGAACAAATGGCTTTAACTTATTGTAAAGTCTTACCAAAATCTGTATTCCCCAGGAGTTAAACCCATAACCTTCTAACCCAATGCTCAGACAATCACGCTTCAGGAACAACATTATTCTTACAGCTAATGTATACAGGAAACTCAATTCCAATATTCTGACTGCGTTCTATTCCATTGCAGACATAATATTTCACTTACTGTAAAGTTGCTTTGAAACTGTGTAATGACCTGACTTCAGAATATACACATAATTTCCACATAATTATCACAATTTTCGCAATTTGCAATTTTCAGTGTTGCATAATAAACCATGAAAGGTCATAGTTTAAATCCTAGGGAAGAAAAATGTACAGTATTAGAAAAATTTACAGTATGCCTGTAAACGTTGAATATGCCTTAAATAAATGTGTCAGCCAAATACATAAGAGTCCCAATTTACCAGTTGTCCTACTTTTCTGTATTTACCATATATTTAATATTTCAGCCTGAATTGCTCACAAAACTGTTGCCACATTTGGGTATTTAAATAAATTACCATTATTAAGATTTTATGGACCATGGAAAATACTTAATTAATTCAATCATATATAATTAACATGGTGGGCACATTGTAGTGCCATATGGGAAAATTAAAATCTGTTTATTGCTGTGATAATTGCTTTGACATTGAACAATGGTGTAATCCAAGGATTTAATGATGTAATCTTTTGTTTTGTCAGGAATTGTATTCTGATCTCATAGCTGTTTTGCAGAAAACTAGCTCTAGAACATTATTCAGCACAAACTAGCCTGCTCTAGCGCCTGCGTTTGCATCAAAACATGGAATCTCATCTGCTTTGAAGAGTTTGGGATCACTGCCCTGTCTTCGCTTCATGTGTCGGGTGTTGATGCTAGCTGAAAGGATTTCTGCATGAAAATCATTGCAACAAGAGCCATGAGGGGCCATCACAATAAACCCTCTAGAGACACAAGCTGTCAGAAATGTGGCATGCTGGGTATTTTTATCCACTTCCTCTTGTTCCATGAATAATGAGATTCAGTAAAGTGAACTCTTACATTACGCTCCAGAAAAGAAGGACGGTTTATATAACAGAACCGTCCATGGCAACAAGGTAAAGCTTTCGCTATGTGAAGCTCTGTTGATTCTTATAATGAAAAAACATGAGGGCATTTGCAATCGCGTGATTGGTTGTTGTCTGTTGTGCCCTAATGAATTATTCATAAACGCCATAGTGTCTGTAATTATTAAGTTCTCTATCTTATTTGTCTAAACAGTATCTCATGTCATGGTACATCAGTACCACGGTTAAAAATCATGGCAGTGTGTAATTGGCAATAGCGGAAATGATTTGGTAATTAAGATAATCGCTTCACACAATGAACTGATTGCTGATGCTTGTTTCGTTTATTTGTTTGTTTGTATTATGCTGTCTATCACGATTGTAATAAACATCAAAGCTGTTAAAAAAAACACTTTTCAACTCAAACTGGGTTGTCTGAATTTTTCAGGCCAGAGGCTGCATTGTTTTGCTCCTGCAACGAGTGCCGCCCGCAGTAAATGGAAACATGAATATTCATGTTTTGGAGATAATGAGGTGAAATGGGATTTCTGTACGCACATGCCACAGAACCGATCTGTCGATCAGACAAACATGAAGAGATGAACGAACCGACTGTTCTGGAAACACAATCTTTTGCTGTACTGTCAAAAGTCCCCCGACCCCCCACCCACCGCGCAGCTGCGCTGTCATTGACTTCCACAGCTTATATTCTGCTTTCTGAAACGTGTTTGAAGATGCTGAAAGGTTTTAAAGTGAGTTATGAAAATTGTCATATCTGAAATACGAAAAGAGAATAAACATGACACAAATTAATATATGGATTTGGACCAGCTGACTTTTGTGGGGGATGTTTAAACTTGGGGAATAAAATTTGCCTTCTTTAAATTCTCTCCTTATTAAACAACTTGACAAACTTACTGTGGAGTAAAAAACATGCTAATTATTTAACAAAAGTATTTGTATCTGTAATTGTTACTGTTCGACCACTAGCATCAAATATCACAACACTAGTCACACAAGGGCATTCAGCACATATCAAACAGAGATGCCTGCAGTTGTATGGCCGGATTTAAGTCCAGATAAATCTAAAAGTTGACCTTTTTATCCACATATTGGCCTTCAGTCCACACTAATTACAAACATTCTGGACATCAGATATCCAAACATCGGATAAGTCCTCATGCACCGATCACACAGTCACAAGAGGTCAGATTTTATGCCTGCTGAAATTGGCCCGGGAATGGCTGAAACTGGAATACCGTTAAACACACCTGCCAGCATAAGACACAAGCAGACATTATTTGAATTGAAATTTTGAGCAGTAGTTACATTAACACAAACTGAGACTCTAACTAAATTCTTTTATTTACATCAGTTACAATCTGGGCCAACTGTTGAAGCATGAAAACATGTTTATGAAATAATTTTCCTTTCACTATATTTTCTCAACTCAATCTGTCCAAATGTTACTACCCTAACTTCACATTTGTACAAAGAACATAAATTTAACAGAAGACCTAAAATAGAAATTCATCAGTGAATATTGTATGAAGGTTTTGTTATAATCGTATGTTAACATATGCAGTGAGCCAGTTGTTTTGATGCAGATTGGAGGATCATTCTATCACTGAGAGACAGATATAGAAATCCATTTGAGTTGAAAATGAGGCCTTTCCTGACAAGACGGCAAGAAGCCAGTTAACCTGAGCAGCTGTACTGAGGTTTACGGTTTAATTATGGCTTGTTTGTAACTGCAGCTGAGGCAATATGTTGCATTATAAGGCGAAAATTGTGTCTTGAATTTGATTCTTGAATCTGGCAGGATAAAAACAGCCTGGGACCTTTTCCAGCCCATCACAACCCACTCAGGATAATCCCCTATAATACTGTATGTATCACATATGCATATAATATCAGCTATTGCTACTGAATTATCCATGTCATTTTACCTTTAAATAATTGTGCTTCATTCATGTATTTAAATTAGCAATTTTTACTTTGCAAAAGCAGCACAATCTTCAATTCTAGGGAAATTAAAGAAAWAATCCTTCATTTTAAAGAACATTTGAGGAGGTTAATATAGTTTAGCCGTTTTCTGAAGAACATTTGAGGAGGTTAATATAGTTTAGCCGTTTTCTAAGGAATTCACRGCGCTCCTCTGGAATGATGCGTATGGGAAGACACATGAACGGACGGATAGTGAGGAGGAATGAGCAGCTGTCATGATAAAGGAAGAACTTCTCTGAAATATTTATTTGCTAGAGCAGAAACCATTTTCAATAAGAGTGCTGCACAGGATTTGAGCCATAGCAGTTTTTCTATGACTTTAACGGTCTGGCCTAATTGGCTTGTACATCCTTTAAATCTTTATTTTTACTTTATATCAAATTTTTATATAGACTTTTTTTACAGCAAGTAGGAGACCTGAGATCTGAACACATGCCTAACATGGCGGGAAAATGAAATGAATGGGTTTAATGTTTGAAGTGTATGCTAATGTTTGCGCAAGATTTATAGCAGGCAACCACCTTGAGCTTGTTCAAGGAAACTGCTGGAAATTGATGTACTGCTAATATGTATACAGTACCTGAAATGCACTGTAAGTCACTTTGGATAAAAGCATCTGCCAAATGTGTTAATGTAAATTAAGAGTGGTTGAAAAATTAAATAAAGGAGTTTTAAAACTCAGTCAAAAAAACTGAGAATCCTTCAATGACACACACTTAACATCTAACCTGCCATTAATATCCACCACAGAATTTAAAATCACTGTGAAAGAGGCAAACTCACTCAAGCTTTCTTTGATTTTTCAGCTATGCTTTGTTTCATAAATACATAAACATGTTTATTTTTTATATATAAATTCCGCAAGCTGCAGTGATTGGGGAATTTGAGTCTGGGTCTATAATCCTCTCCATGCTACTAAATATTCTTCAAACGTATTTTCTTTTGACAGAAAATTTTGGTTCTGGCTGTTATTTGTCGGGTTGCACCCTGCGGGACCGGGTCGAGCTCATCGCTGCCCAGAGAACCGATGCCATATTCACTCCACATGACCTAAAGGTCAGACATGTCATTCTTTCCCCGGCCTGTCTGAGTGCAGGGCATGTGCACAGATACCAGAGCCTCTGCATTCACAGGTCAAGAGGAATTTCCACCAGCTGACTGTAATGAAATGTGTCACAAACGAACAACCAGACAAAAGCAACAATTTTGGAAGCAATTATTCAAACAGATCTGATGTATAATTCTGGTTTCCGGGGAAAGGTAATGAATGGCAAAAGGTTACAGCTACAGCGATGATGTGGAAACCTGTGAAATTGTTCAAATAATTAGAGTCTCTGAACATTTACTCAGACTTCCATTATAAACCACACAAAAGTGTTACGTTATACAAAGTGCTGCCAATTATGTCCTTAACTGCAGTCAATAAAAAACCTGGTCACAGACAATAAGCTATTCAGAGCCGGATAGCTGTGTTCACATTAGTTTGAGTGAGCTGGTTAAGGGCACCAAACACTTCACTTTCTGACTCACTTTGTAAAATTTTACCTTAAAGTAATTAATTAACCTAAACCTTATAATAAATAACCTAAACCTAATTAACCGAAACTAATGAATTAATCTGAAAAGTTTCTCCTTTTAGTAACAAAGGAGGGCTGTGTCATTGTTCTGTATGGTAAAACTTCCTACAGTGTGTTGTGTAAAGACAACAAGCGATTTCCCCTTATGTTCACTCCACACAAATCCACACAGTGCATTACAGCACAGATAACGTTCCATAGATTGGCGGTCCAATGTTGTTTTTTGATGTTTTGTTTTGGTTGTACCATGGGTAGTTAGCTTAATGTTATGTTTTGCCTAGTTTAATTGTGTTTATTGCTGTCTGCTGTTCGATGACATTAGAAGTGCTGAAAATATGGACACATTTCATCTTCAACAACACGTTCTTCCTCAGCAGGGCTGTGATTGGCAGGAAGGCTTATTGGCAAAGTAGATGCAGAAGCACTAGGGCAGCAACGCTTTAAAATTCAGACGTCTTGTTGTGAGGTCAATGACTTGAACCGGCAACCTAAATGGTAATTGGCAAAAATCTATTCCGGACTAAACTTCACTTCATGGTAAGAATCAGAGGCGCATTTTGTGGAAACCAAACAGGACTTCCTACGGACATGCTATAAAGACACATTTAATCTCTGTGGCGTCTGACTGGATTCCCTGCTTCATCTAAAACACCACAATCAATGACAAGCACCCACCTGCATAGCCAGAAGCAATTTTGCCTACTAATGGTCGCATCACAATGTCTGCATGGAGACATTATTGTTAAGCAATGGTCTGCCACATGTGAAGTTACATAATTCTCCTCAATGAGAGAAATGATTGCCAGATCATAAGTCTGTCTGGAGGACTCCCCAGTGATAATTTGTGGTACACTACTGCAACCGCAGCATCACTTGTAGAAGTCAGTGTGAAATCTTATTACCAGTCCAAAAACGTTCATCTTTCACACATTTCAAATTTAGAGCAAATAGGAAGGGGATATTCACATGTATGTTTGTTCAACAATCTTGTCCTCTCAATGCTTAGCGGTAAAATCAAAAGTTCCTTATCTGGTAGGACCTTAAAAATAGGTTTAACTAACTTTTTCAGACCAAGAACCCCTGTGGTACTGTAGATAAAAAGACAGGGAGCTCCTCACTGCATACTGTACATTTTTTCATTTGGCAGACTTTAATCCAAAGCAACTTACAGTGATTTCAATGTACACATTTTCTTTTATCAGTACTTGAATTCCCTGGGATTGAACCCACACTTATTGCACTGCTACCACTTTGCTCTACCAGTTGAGCTACAGGAATATTGTACAAAACTAAATGTTGCATCTGAAATCTAGTGTGTTAATAAAGTCACATTATTAATGTTACACATGCAAAGGCAATTAAAAGATGTTTTGGTGTGCAAGATCATCTACTTAAAACCATTATTTGTGAGGCATGTGCTTTCATTGCATTTTGTTCCATTCAATATAAGTAATTGGTGCCCAAGACTGTTCACCATAACACAAAACAAGAAACAAAGTCATGCAGGTTCAGAACAACATGAGTCTGCGCAAATAATGATTTTTATTTTGGGATGACTGTCCCTTTAACATTGTATTTTAAAGGCTATTTTCTTCTCAGATCAAACAGTAATTGGTAAATCCCCTGCCGTACCGCTGTTAAGGTTTTCAGAATTACCATTCATATAACTTTAAAAAAAAATTCAATCACACATGACGCATCAAACAGTTGGAACTGAGCACCAGAGACTCAAGTCTCCTGCTGTACAATCTGGATGTTGAATGATGTACGTTTGCCTTTGGTTTCGTTAAATGGCCGGCGGCTGCCACAGTGCAATGCAATCATATGCTTTATTGTTCGCATGTGATGCTGAGGGAGTGCTGAGAGAGAAATGTGGCAGACGGATAAATTCTTATCACTCAGCTTTCTGCTTCACTGAATCCATCTGTTATCACCACAGGGTGAGAAGATGGCAACAGACAGTTTTTTGGAACCGCTGCACCAAGAAAACAGACAGAAGAACCAAACAGAGAGAAATGATTTATAGTTTGAACTATTTCATTCGGTCTGTAAGCCATTACGACTCTTTCTGTCACAACAATTGCTCGATTGAGCCTGAGTGCTGATTTTTAAATTGATTTATTTTTGCTCAAACGTTTCAGGGAAAAATTATGAGCGTTTCTGTCAAAGTGTTCAAAACAATCACAGGTTGCAGGATACCAAAATTACAGAGTACATTTGCACAGATGCCTCTCACGAGTGACTGAAATCAGCTCAAAATCTGGATTTTGAACACTACTACCAAAACTGCTTATTATTGTACAAAAGTAAACTTCTGCCATTTTATGGACGGACTGTTTGGTTTGGATGGTTTTAGAAGCTTTGAGCACATAAAATAACAAGAGCAGGTAACTGCCCAATCTGATGATCTTACCACTTTACAAACTTGTTTGTGTAGTCAGCTAGTCAACTAACTTTAAAGTTTGATTTGCCACACAGCTGAAGATATGCAACAATTTAGACGTCTTAGATATTGCTGCATTTTATTATTTACATTTAGCATCATTACATAACAGCACATCCTGTGTGTGTGTGTGTGTGTGTGTGTGTGTGTGTGTGTGTGTGTGTGTGTGTGTGTGTGTGTGTGTGTG
>JBAJNP010005010.1:0-10488 GCA_036877545.1 Yasuhikotakia modesta | reverse complement strand
TGTGTGTGTGTGTGTGTGTGTGTGTGTGTGTGTGTGTGTGTGTGAGAGAGAGAGAGAGAGAGAGAGAGAGAGAGCGAGAGACAGAGGGAGAGAGTGAGTTCTGTTGATTTATAGAAACTCCTTCATACACTTTTAATCCATGCCTTCAATAATGCTTAGTGGATAACTTTTTTTGATGACAAACCCATTTTCACATCCCATACAAGCACACCCACACACACAGTACCAGTAATTCAGTCCAGTATTTCAAACCAATGCAAAGAGTGCTACAAACCTTTAATTGATGCTGTCCCTGTAAATAACTAGCATTGCAGATTAAAGCCATAATTCAGTTTCCAAAATTGTGACGATTTTGAGGTGGAGTTGAGGGTGTAGAGAGATGGAACTGTTTATTAACAGACCGAGTAAATTATACACATAACTCCAGATAAACAAAGAAAAGCAATTCTGAAAACCAATGTGAACTAGATAAAACCAGCCAAGAAGAAATGAAATTCCTATAAACTGATTTACAGTATAATTCATTTCATTTCAAACCTTCATAACACGTCACATGCATTTCAAAACTCATCTAAACCAACAGTGATGTTACAAGACCTCTTCAATAAACCAATAAAGCTGTTATTTTTCACTTGCTTGTTCTTAACATACCTGAAAATGTGTAAATGAACTGCCAAGGTTTAACGGTTGCTTATTGTAAGTGCCTTAGAAATTTGAAGTTGTTATTCTACAACTAGGACAGTGTCCAAGGGACAACACTTCACAGAATAATAAATATGCACACGTCAAATGATCAAATCCAAAATACAAAAGAAAACAATTCATATGCAAAACAGTGCTGTGAGTTTATCTTCTTATTTCCATTCATTCTTGTGAAAGGGCAGTGCCGTTGAGAATACGTCTCCCTTCTTTTTTATGAGAGCTCGACTATTTATAGAAGAATGTGATAAAAAGGCTCTGGGCAAAATATTTGATTGCACTAACTGCTATCTGATGGGAGACGTGATTGCGATCTGTCTTCCTGTGTGGCCCTATAAGGACCAGAGGCCTGGAAGCGTTATCGCTCTGTCTCATATCATTTCCCTGAAGCTCTGCTGAAACAGATACAAAAAGGAGGAGGAAGAGGAGCGAGGAAAACAGAACTGAAGCTAATGATGTTCCACCGAGTTTAAATGGCATCATTAGCAATGCAATGTGATGCAATTTTCCGACACCCTGCTGCCTGACTTCTCTGTGGAGAACAAATCGATTTTAACCTGCCAGACTGAAGCTTTTTGTGCTGCGCTGAGAGTTAGAGCCATAACAACTCAAGAAATAGATTGGAGTCGCGCTGTAATGTGTCCTGGCTGGATTTAACCAACCTGCATTGGTGAAGTCAGCTATTCAATTCACTGATCATTCTGACTGCGGTGAAAAGATAACTATAAGCTAGCAAAACATTCAGAAAAATTCTTGCATTAAACAATGCATATTAATGATTGTTCAGCTTTAAAAAATATTTTTAAACTTTAACATTCTGGCATTACATCAACCTGATATGATTTAATATATATTAACCTGAATACTGGCACAAAGCATGCAGTTTAGCAAACATTTAGCACACATATTTCCTACAATATCGTAAATTAAACCTAATGTGAAAATTGACATCAGTTACCTAGAAAGTTTGGGGAAACACATTTGTAAGGCTCTCTAGAATCAAGAGCAATAAATTATTGATATATCCATTATGTGTTATAGATCCATAATGGCTCCTTTCATTTCTGTCAGTTTGAACGATTATCAGCCGGCGAGGTTTTAACTGACAGGCAGCGGCAGAGCAATGAGTCAGACTCCTATTAGCAGACTGTTTTAATGGACTTCTTGTTTATGAGCCGTCTGATGCAAATGAAGAGAAGCCGGTAAATGGCGTTTGCTCTGGGCTGATCTTTAGAGAGATCAGACAGGAGAGAGACTCGTTAAAAGACATTCTGTCTGATTAACTGCACGCTTCCCATCGGCTAACATGGGTCCATGCCATGCATGACTGATTATTGTACGCCTGTGTGTAGTGTGTGCTAGTGTGAATCAATATGTAGCCATGACAACTCACACACACACACACGTGCTCCTTGACTCTCAGTTTGGACACCATGTGAATCTGTTACAGACATGAAGACGTAATTTTAACAGATACATTTTATAGTTTAAACTTAAAGGGATAGTTTTCCACAAAATTAAAAAAAATGACACTCACCCCATCACTTTCTGACTTCCAAATAACTTCAAAATAAGATCAAAATAAGATGTTCGTGACTGACAGTCTCGGTTACCATTTACCTTTACTGTATGGAAAAAGAGCTGTCAAACATTCTTCAAACATTCTCTTTGTGTTCCACTGTTTCTGATCATTTATATTCAAGGTTTATGCAAACACATCACTGGTGGCTTGTTTTCCTAATGCTAATTTGCATTCTTTTTTGAGAGTGATTTGGGAGTCTAACGGCATTTCTCTCAGTTAAAGTAATTAATGAATAATGATTTCCCTGAATGCAAGTAGAAGATTAGTTATTGTGCTTCGTTACCGTTGTTGAAAAAAATACCAAAAAAATAAAAAGCAACCTGCTGTGCGCTAAAAATGAAAAGACAGCAGAACCGGAAATGACTTGCAGATAAAGAGGAAACAATCACATCTCAGTGGGTTTTATACACATCTTTGAGTTTGAGTTTCAAGATATTCTTATGCATTACATAATATGTAAACAGAAGACTTGCCTGAAGTATGACATCACACTGGTGACCTGTAGATTTGTAGATTATATGGAGGGCTGATTATAAAGATGCATTCCTATTACGTAAACATCAGATACACAGTTCCTCAGAATTAGGTTGTCAATCATTATTCCATCAGTTTATATTCATTGTTGAACAAAAAGGAGCATTCAGAGACACACTCAAACACTTGAGACCGAGCTGTCCTGCTAATATGCGTTTCTTCTGGAGCTGAAAGTAAATTGATTGCAAATATGTTGTGGCTGACAAATGACAAATGGAGTTCAGGGTTTGGAACATTCAGACATCATTGATTAGAAACACAGGCAGTGATGAAGACTGTTAATGCCAGAAATGAAGAAGCACAGATGCACAAATTCATCGCGCAGTTGCAGGTCAAGAGAAATGATCCAGTGATGCTCGTCTTGTCTTTGAGTAGCAAGGAGGAAAATAAGGGTTTGTTGCTTACAGACTGCAGGAGTATCGCTTGATTTATTAAGTGAACTATTTAAAACTCTGACAAAAGACAGACAGGATCTTGTTGACAGGCAAAACAATCATTTAATCGAGTGTATCTGACTATAGGTAACACGTGTAGCGTTTTGAATGAGAGTATCAGAACAGGTGCTTTCTGTGACATTTACAGTAGATTACACGACATTAAGTGTATGTGCTGCTTTCTCAACAAACAAACACAGTTAAAGTAATAGCTCACCATCCCGCTGCATGTCAGGTGTGCGATCGCGGTCACTTTAAGGCTCGGCGCACGCCGCGCGTTCCTGCTGGAAAGCGGCGTTTTAAATGGCCGGCTGACGTCACTAAACTTTTTAAGCGGCTGGAGCGCGCGCGCGGGGAGCGACACACCGAGGCGCTCGTCCAGCGACCGGCTGCGGATGCACGAGCACACGGGAAATAACTACACAATCATCCTTCCTTGTAAGACAACTTCCATTTATTACCTGCGTTATTTCTGTGCGGTCAACAGACGGTTCGTTGTAAAGTCTCGTGTAAAGTTCTAGAGGTTCTCAATGGAGACATGCAAGTTTATTCGTCGGGCTGTTGCGTACTGCTCACGCTGTTTACGTGTTACGTGTTTTATATAACTATTCTGCTATATTTTTAACGTGGGTGGCGTCGTATTAAAGCGCCTTTTTGCGCTAAAATTGAATGCATTTCTAAACTGTGGAATAGCAGGTGTGTGTGTGAAACTCGCAGGCTTTGTATATATACTGCATGCGTTAAAGTTGGTGCTGCTGTTCTGCTGGGCATAAGCTGAATGCATTGACCCAGAGCTTCGCCACTGACCCCACCAGTGACACAACGTAATGTCAGAATGATAGTGCTGACGCCGTGTCCCTTGCGTTTGCTGCCCTGTAAAGAGAGAAAGAAGCACATTTTAGCAGTGTCACAAAAACTGTTGTTATTACTTTAATACCCCAGGCTGCCGGATTGTTTTCTCAGGCTGTAGTTTTGTGGCTATTGAAAGTCGTTTAAAATCATATATGCAAGCTTTAATAATAAACAGGCTCAATGAAAGTTAAATGCTGTTAAATCTGTAATGACGTTTCAGAAATTACTTTAAAGAGTAGATCTGCCATTATTTACTTCCTCAGGTTGTTCCAGTCCCCAAACTGTTTTAGGATTTTATAAGAACGTCTTCTGTATCTGTGTTGATCTTTTGAATGCATTGAAAACAACCTGCTGTCAAGCTCCAAATGAGATCAAAGCTTATATATTTGAGTCCGTAATGGCTTTGTGGAAGCAACACTAAAATGAAACTTTTCACCTTCAATTTTTTACTATGGCATATTTTCTGTGAATAATAAAAGTTAAATGTTTAGCTCCAAAACGAAAAGCAATGAAAAGCAATGTTTGTTTTATATAATAACACACAAACGCTGTGTCTGCCTGAACAAATAGTGTCTCTTTTCCGGTTATCTGCATCAGCCTGTGTATTTTTAAAAATATCTCCTTCTGTATTTCTCTGAGGGAAGAAAATTCAGAGGCAGAGGAAATGACCACCGAATTTTCATGACTGGGTGAACCATTTCATACATTTGCAAAGGTTGTTCGTGAGGATGAATATGCTTTGGTCAAGCTCTTCAGTAGTCAGGTGTCATTTACATAACCAAGACATTTACATAAGCCCTTTAATGCATTTAATGGCTTGACTGTCAGAACAAGGAAAATCTGCAGATGTCATTCAATCAAATAAGTATTAAAGAGTCAACAATTACATAATCCTCACATGAACGTGTTGTTTTCAGAACGTGAGATGCTACGAGATTGGTAGAAATCTGAGCCCTGCTAACCATACATCACTTCACATTATGTGTTTCCAGATATACAAAAATCAATACTGTAATGTAGTGACAATTGAATCCTCAGTTTTCCCTCAGTACTGTCGGGTTACTGTGTGTATATGAGCTGAGAATATGAGAAATGTTTGCTTTGCTAGGGCAAACAGGTAATACCTACTAATCCTGTAATGATATTTAATGTCAACCAAAAACGGTTTGATGTTGCTTAATATTGTTGGTTTGTAGTTTTTTTCCTGAACTTGAGATGTCTGGTTCAGTTTGTGGTCTCTTGTGAGGGTGAATTTTAGTCTTGTTGTAGGGTTTAGTCTTGTTGCACTCATTTTAGGGAACATATTAAAGAGATTGTTAAGCCTCTCGTGGTGT
The DNA here is from genome assembly GCA_036877545.1 of Yasuhikotakia modesta. NCBI lineage: Eukaryota > Metazoa > Chordata > Actinopteri > Cypriniformes > Botiidae > Yasuhikotakia > Yasuhikotakia modesta. The sequence continues at coordinate 5,053 of JBAJNP010005010.1, read as the reverse complement.
TAAGATGATTCATGAGTATAGTCATTCAGGAGATGTGTGTTTTTACTTGTTTTTTTTAAAATCCAGTTTTATTTGCGAAGACAACACTTAAAGTGAAGCACAAGCTGTACAATTTAGCTGTGCAAGACCAATTTCATGAAAGACAACAAATGTTCTTGTCATAGGGCATAATATTTTAGTCAATTTCGCCTCTGATGAACTTCCTGCAGTGTCAGGAAAAGGCGGCCATAATGGTGGGATGATTCTCGGGGTGCTTGTTATACGGTGGCCCAGCATGTGATTATGAATGGGTCATGGGAGACCACCCAACACCACCCCTCACATCATATTTTCAATCAGCCCAAATAAGTTAATTTAGCTATTATCAGTCTGACATTAAAAAATGCCATGATTTTTAACCAAGACTCAAAATACTGAGATTATTTTACAGTCTGACAAGCAACAGTCAAAAAGATTAAGTCTTACTGTGTGCGTTCTGCTCAAGCTATTTGCACAGGCTATTTGATTGATAAAAACAAAAGTGTAAACACTGTGGTACTATCAAAACTCTTGGTCTGAGCACTCAGACCAGTCTGAACCTGAAACATTGGCTTAACCAATGAAATGAGTTTGAGGTGGGACTGTCTGGCCCCCAAATGGCAGAAGGGAGATTGGAGACAGGAAACCGCAGTCATTATTTTTGTAATTCTGTTCCTAGATGTGCAAAAATTACACACTTCAGCTGTAATCAGTGGTCATGCGGATGTTCCTGGACAGCAAAGACAGACACACATTCACTTATGAAAAAGTATGACAATAATGGAAAATAATTTGAATAGAAAATAAGATTCAGTGTTTTGTTTAGAGAGAGCTGGACCTCGGTTTTAATGCTATATTGTGTTTGTTTTCTTTCACACGATGTACTTTGTGTAGAACAATGTAATTATTTATTGTTTACCAGCAAGTTTTACCTTGAGCAAATTAGCAACATGTTTTTAGTTTCATGATGGAAAAAACTGAGTAAAAGCTAAGCGTTTTTCCCCTGATGTATGGCTTTTATCACCACCACATGTTGAGTAACTTGCATGCAAATGAAATCTATGAAAATACTTCTGCAGCGATGACTGACAAATTCAATCTAAACAGATGTTTCTAGCAATATGATCTCGCAGAAATATACAAATTACCTGTTTCTAAGCCCTGCTTTTCTATTCCAGACAATGATTAGGAAACATCTAGTCTGTTAGCTATAATAAATAACACTTTTGTAGTTCACAGTTTTCTGCGCACAAAAGAGATGGATATTACACCACCAACCTCTGTCCTCCCATACAAAACATACAGACAGACATAATCAGTCAACAGCGTGTGATTCTTTGTTTCCTGTCAGTGAATCTGCGTCTCACTCTGTCTCCGTTCTTTTCCTCTCAAATTAGATTTCTGTTTTTTATTTGTTTCCCAGCTTTAAATTGTAATTGACTGAAGCAGGTGCTTCACAAATCTGATGGATTGTCTATTTGTTTTCACTGAAGCATAGAAGCCAACAGGCTTCCCATTTAGCTGAGAGTGTGCATTTTTAGTAAAGCAACATTTTTAAAGCCGTGGTGTGGAGAACAGTCCAGACATGAAGGATTAGCGACAAAGTCACATGACCTGATACAAAGCTGGCTCGTCTCAGCCAGGTGTTGTATAGATCTGAATATAAGTTGGTAATAAAAAATAGTTATGGGCGCTCCTTCATTTTTATTTGTCTACTTAATACCATTTTGTATTGATTCAGTCAGAGGAGTGAATTATGTATGATATATTCCACCATTTGGAGTAAGAAAAAGTGTCTCTTGATGTGTGTGTGACTGTAATTATGTGTTTAGGCTGTCATGGGGACATGTTATGAGCCAACAGCCTGTAAAAATGATTTGTTGAAATGTTTACATGGTAAGGGAAAATACAGGGCAAAATGCAAATTAGACCCATGTGTCATCAATAACCACAGAAAATCATTTTGACACGCATCCAGTGGTCGACCTCATAGACAGATTTGTGTTTTTTATATATTTTTGTTTTGGTGGGCACAGCTTTTGTTCCTGTGTCACAGCCACAAACCATGATTTAGTACTTGCTGTTGCTAATCTGTGGATATTGGTTTTAGCAGAGGGAAATAGAGAGCATTTATTGGATGCAATTTGCATAAGCCTCTGAGTGCAAGATGAGACATCAATATTTTTGGCCTGTTTACCTAAAATAAAAATGTTTCTGTGTCTGATGTGTCGACACCACTGACACCAAAAAAGCTTGTATATAGTACCAGAATTTGAAATTACATTTTTAATTCTGAATGAGGTTAAAAATTATTAGTGAATATCAACATTGTTTCTGTCTGTTTTACACACAAATCTCATGACTTCAGAAGCTGTACAGACAACTTTTTACGATACTTTAATGGTGTTTTTGTCCTTTTGCAGTCTGACAGTCCCTGGTCACTATTAAATGTCACTGTACATTCAGCTGAGTGATAATTCTGCTTGCTAGGAGAAAATGTAACTTTTGTGCAAGACAAAATAACACCTTACAAATTTAGAATGACGTGAAGGTTTTTTTGTTGAGCTATTACTGTAATTCACTTTCTCTGTAATGTTTATACTGTCCCTGCCACTAAATGCAACTCACTGGTAATTGTTTTGCTACTAAATTTTGTTTTGCGAGATGAGATGCCGTCTGTTATGAATGTGATATGATTCGTTTAGGCTTATTTCACACATCATTTGGGCAGTGATTTAGGAGAGCACTATTGTGATTTTTATACGCTAATTAAGAGCTTTATAGCTTCTGCTAGTTTAGCTGAAGTGAGTGAGTAAGAGAGAGAAAGAGAGACGCTGGGGATTTAATGAAAACTCATTTGGATGTAATTCATACAGCTGATGGTTGAAAGAGAAAGAGAGAGATTTCATTACATCTCATTGTGTGATTGGTCTAAAGGTTTGGTTTCTCTGACCTCTCGCGTTGCACAGAAGTGAACATCTGGTCTGGTTGCATCATTTCATGCGTTTGTTCTGGAAGAGGAAGTGCTGTGCCCTGCTGTGAATCTTAAGTCCTGAAATTATATATTGTGATCGTGGTCCCAAAATGTCACCAGTTTTATCAAAGGCTTGTCATTGTAGCGTCATAATTCTGTCACAGGTTACCTCAGAGTAAGTTATTAAGGCCTGTTGTTCACGGTCATGACAAAATATTTTTGATTTGCACTGCTTCCACGTCTGCGCTAATAAAGCATTTTGATGCTCACTGAAACTTTAGAAAATTGTTGTGTTCACTTTGTGATGGAGAAATTTTAGCAGAATAAACTGGGAAATGCTAGGTCACAGAACAGTGCAGATGACCTTCTGCAGTCGCAGTTTGTTGTTAGTGTAAACAATGTGATCCAGCTAACATAACCAACCTAGTAGATTTTTTTGGTGAAACTTACAGAAATTCATGTTGAACATTTCCTCAGCATAATCATAAAGATAACATTGAGATAATGATAACCTCTGTTAAAGATAACCTCTTGTGTTTTAATAAACCCATTTTGCTCTCACTAAATTATAAGTTACCATCAAGCAAAGTCCAGGACCTTGTGTAAGCAGTCTCCCCACATAACGGTTTTCTAAAGTCGGAGGAACACAAGCTGTGCGAGATGAAAGGCATGTGGTATTGTTGCCTAAGGACCTGCACAGGAAGAGATTCAGGGGGTTTTGAAAGGTGTCCACCCTGAGACTTCCTGGGAGTGTCCCTCTGGGTGCGGTCCAAATAAAATGGTCCCCCTTGCCAAGAAAGCGACGCCCACCCTCTTCTTTAGAATGCACTAATTACACCATTTCCTCTGCAGGAGAAAACAGGAAGAAGCAATGGAAGCTGAGACACATTCCTGCTGTGGCAGATATTTTGCATGACTGTATAATTGTCACATGCCTTCAGAGGTCAATGAACGGTTTCTGTTTGTAGAGGGTCTATTTATGGCTGTTAACCCTGAAACTCACTGTATTTCCAGGCCTGACCTAATCTGTGTTGATACAACGTTTTTTAAATCTGTGGATGATGGATAGAAGCATGAATGATGGATCTATGCATTTTCAACAGTCCAATAGAAAAGCATTTATTACGGTTATTACTTGTGGCAAAGTGTGACATAGCATTGATTTATGGCTACTAACAATGCCTTTAAAGTTTAGTATTTGTTCAGCACTGTGCAGGAAAAGGCAACTGCACTGTTAAACAATAAAACAGTTACTCAAAATATTGAGCTATAACTAGCCAGTATCTTAAAAATAAACATGCCATCTCAAAATAACATTTATTTACTGTATGTTTGTATGTTTGAATCTTAGCAGACGAATTACACAGGTTAATCTTATGCTATTTGTTAGAAATCTTGAATCATAACAGGTCGTGTAGACGTGAGGTGTTCAGGACAGATGCACCTGCTGTTGTTTACTGACCAATGCTCCGCATATCAGAACTGAGAGGTTTGCTCTGTCGTTCCTGCACCTCCTACATTGAAGTGATTAATAAAACATGCATTGTTTGGGGTTTGTTATGAAATGTATTTTCAGATGGATCAGATGGAGGAGTTTGTCAGTGCGTGAGATCAGGATGTAAATTCTGGAGCCATCCAGGTCCTGTGGGAATGCTCCCATCTCCCGTTCCTCATATTTCCCTGGAATGGCCCAGTTTTCATTTTATGAATAATCAATATTCAGACAGTGTTATCTGATTATGTCTTGAGGAAAATAAGAAAGACGACTGTGATGAGCAGTAACCATGTAATGAAAAGCATGAACACAAAGTGATATCACAACAAATGTGATGTAGAAAAAATGGAGTGGGAATGAAGAGACAGCTGTGGTTTACATCCATCATATAATTCAGAAGATGAATGGCTGCCCTTAGCGGCTGCCCTTAGCGGTTTTCCAGGTAAAACGCAGCAACAGTTTTCTGATCAGTGTTAAGACTCCAGCATCATTAAACTAAATGTTTTCAAACAAGTTTCATTGAAAATCTCGTTACAGACAGATAGTCCCGCCTCAGACTCATGCCA
>JBAJNP010005009.1:0-30713 GCA_036877545.1 Yasuhikotakia modesta | reverse complement strand
CGCTGCCTCCTATTGGCCGGCTGCCCGAACGGAGAGGCTGCCTGAGGTCGAAGGTCATTTGTTGAGTGCCGCCTCGCTGGTGCTCTAATCAGCTGTTGACCCCGAGCCACAATGAAATGAGTGTCAGAAGACAAGGGGTTAATAAAGGTTCCTCTGACTGGCAGCTGGGTCCATTCTGAGTGAGGGACAGGAGGCGTTTGGGGGGTGGGGGGGCTGCTGGCTTGGTCGGGACGGTGGGGGCAGATCTTCGGTTGAGGGTCTGTCTGTGTTGCGTAAGGGAAGATTTGGTGTGACCATAAATCTTGAGTTGGGTTTTTCAGGATTATAGTGTCTAGTGTTTTTTGGGGGGATGTTGGTGTCTGTGGCGGTCTAGCAGCTCGGTTTTGCTTACAACGTGCTAATCTGAAATTGCTTCTGAGGTTTTAGCGCGTTGCTTTGAAATGTTGGCACTTCCCAACGCAAAATAAATAAATAAACAACATTTAGACGTGTGCTGTCTTGTCGAGATGGAAAGCTGAATTATCGACTGAACGTTAGGGTGAGAAACGAAGTTATTTTAATATTTCTTTTGTCTCAGGTTTGTCAGCCATTTTTAATCACACAAGATAGAATCAACCACAAGAGGCAATTATATAAATAAAAAAAGCTACTATAATGAAACTAGTTGTTCTAAGTTGTTCTTTTTCATAGATTCATTCCTTTCTAGGTCCACAAATCTATTTAATTTTTGCACTTTCTTAAAAAATCCCTGGTTATAAAACAGTAAATTTTAAGGTTAAAATTATGGGTGCTTGAGGCAAAATTGTACCTCAGGAGGAGAGAGACTTGTGTGAAATGTCAAATCTCTACCTCAAACAGGGCAGCGAGGCAAACGTGGAGAATATTGCAGATTTAACCGCTAGTTGCTAGGCAACCATACATCCCATCCATGCCATAATTACACAAAATGCAATTAGCTGCGTGTCTTTCACACATACAGAGTTTGCCAAAGGATAACAAAGTTATGTCTGTTTAAACTGTGGAAAAAGCAGAAATATAACCAGACTGGAGTAAACGGAAGAACACGAGTTTGCTGAAGTCTTGTGTTACAGTCACAAATCTTCCTCTCATTTTAGCTGATATCAACAGACAGTCACAGTACTGACCTGGTGTCAGTCTACAACATTTATTTATAAATCGCCTTTTTCCAACACAAAATCTACATTGTAACCAGTGAATCATTTATTGGTTGTATCTAAAGCTCACTGGAATTCGTTTTATGATCTGTTTCAGAGTAGAATCATGTTACCACAAATTTGATAGAAACAGCCAGAAGGGGGCGCTGTGTCCTGTTCACCGGGGGTCTCAATCCATACCCCACCACCCTCCTTTTGTGCTCTCTCTCTCTCTCTCTCTCTCTCTCTCTCTCTCTCTCTCTCGCTCGCTCTCTCTGTCCTCACGTCTCAAGAACTTGGTGTGGCATGTTCCCATCTATTAGCATCTCAATTAAGGGCTAACAAAAGACAGGTTTTTTCCTGCGAGGGCTGCACGTGTGTGGTTTAGCTAGACTGCATGTGCCCTGAGGTACATCCAGGTGATTGACTGCACAGCACCAATTACACGTCTCCATCAACGTCTGCAAGGACTCACAGCGGCTTTAATTAGCCGCCGCAGCCCGTCTCTGTTACGCACCAGCGCAGCGTCAGTCTCCAGTGGGTAACATGGCCAGAGTTTCGCAGGTGTAACATGTATTTTTGAGACTTGATGTCTTGTTGACTTATAAAACAGCTAATTGATTATTTTGACTTGTTTGCCTTGTGCAGAAAGAAGCTTTTATTTGTAGAGTTTTGTGAATATAAGACATTTGTGCTTGAAGTTGATGTTGACATATTTTGCCATCCACAGTCTGCAACAATAACACGGTTGTCATTGACAACTACTGCCTGGCTAACAATTTTAGGTTGTGGAACATTTTACCCATGTTTCCATTAATAATAATAATGTTAAAAATGTTATTTTGGCACTCTAGGAATGTTTAAAAAATTGTTGTTGTTGTATTAGCATTACTGTTATTATGGAAACATCATTATAGGTTTAAACTTCTGTAATGTTTTAAAAAAAGGTAATAAATGCGATCAGTGGGAGAATTTTTGAGAGGGCGTTAGTCAACATTCAGAGAACGTTTCGTGTTAGATGGGTAGGACAGACTGAGGGAATAAGATTCAGATTTCAGAAGACCATGAGAATAAATACAAAGCGGAAAGCGGCCAATGTGATTGGATGAGTATTTTTATTAGTTTCTCCATCTGTGCGAGGTTCAAATATACCTGAGTGTCACAAATCTCATTAAAGAGCGTGTGTGTGTGTGTGTGTGTGCGTGCGTGTGTGTGTGTGTGTGTGTGTGTGTGTGTGTGTGTGTGTGTGTGTGTGTGTGTATGTGTGTGTGTGTGTGTGTGTGTGTGACTGCAGGCCATGCGTGGGCTAATTAGCTTTTCCCCCGGCCGCTATGCTAACGCTCCGTTATTTCCTGACCAGTTTGCCAGGTCGGCACCCATCTTCCCTCCCTCATGTGTGGCCGTTCTAAATGGAGACTCTCTGCATGCTGCTCCTGATATCCTAATGTACCCGAGCAGTTGGTTTAACAAACACAGCGCTGCCAACCATCTGCCGGCCAAATCTGTCTTCAAATTGCTTTAGTAACAAACTGAAGTTTCTCTCAGTGTGCTGCTCTGTTCTTCCTCAGCCCTATCCTCTCTTATGCCGCCCCTGTCAGAAAGATCATCATCCTCTTCTGTTGTCATTTCTTTGTCTTCCCGTTTCATTCTTTATCTTGTTTTTTGTCTCATTTTGTCTATTTTTATCTTGTCTCTTCTGATGAATTCTCATCTCAGCATGTCTCAATATGACATCTTGTCATCTCATTTCATCTCTTATTCTCATCTCCTCCCATCTCATCTGTTCTCATCTCATTTCTTTTCATTTCTATTTATCTCATCTGTTCAACTCTCTCTTCATCTCATCTCTTCTCTTTTCCCTTCATATCTCATCCGTTCTGCTCTCTTTTCTCTCTCCATCTCTTCTCCATTTCTTTCCCTTTCTCTTCATCTCATCTTTTCTCATCTCCTCTCATCACGCTGTTGTATTTCATATCTCGTAGTTTGACACATTTCCTCTGGTTAATAAAGTCACATTTGTTAAGTCTGTGTCATCTGCAGCATTATTAACATTCTTCTACTATCCAGAAGACAATAGACCGTATTCCCTGCATCCAGTTACTCCAGAACTACTGTTTCCAGATCCGTTGCTCTTCCCTCCGTCTGTTTCCATCTGACCGCTGATCTCGCCTCATGTCCTCCTCTGCAGAAGATCCAGCGATCATTTTCTGTGATGATTCACATGAGACCTCAGCAAATGCTTTACAGCAGATTTTTGGCACCGGTGTGTTGATGGTCATAAACATCGTTATGGACAGAAGCTTCCAGAATGTGAATAATGTCACATCAGTGCCAGCAGTACGTTCCTCAAAGACACAGAGGTCACGCAAGTTTCTGCACACAAATCCGTTACCAGGGAACCATTTTTACTCTACAATGCACAGATAACTCTGAATGTGTGTGTGGATAATCACATGCGTGTTTGATATATTTTTAACATAATTATGTATCTTTAATGCTAAGAGCTGCCATAACCAGTCTATGGTTGGCTGGTCTTAGCTGGTTAGTAACTGGTTTAAGTTGGTCTCCTAGTCTGGCCAAGCTGGTTTTAGCTAGTAGGTCGAGTCTTGCAGTCTGACTGGCTTAGACCAGCATAAAAGCTTAGACCAGCTAAAACGTAGACAAAACCCTTCAAAACCAGCCTGCTAAACTAGCTTAGCCAGCTAAAACCAGCTTAAAATAGCAGTTTTTTTCAATCAGCAGTATTGATGCAGTGCTAGTTGTTGTATTTTGTCTTTGTGGCCTGAAGTCGTTGAAAAATGTTGATTTCTACTACAGAGAAAAAGACTTTCTCTGTCCTGATAAATGTTTGTTTTTACAGATGTCAGCTTGAACCATGTGTGAAATTTAAAGGATTTGTTTTGTCACTTTTAAGGATTTAAACTCTGCCTCTAATATCCGCTCACTAATTTGATGTTGGTTTTATGACACCTAGTGTATCTTGCCCTCTAATTTTACTGTTACCCTACAGCCTGAAACTGCCTCACCAAAAACGAGACGTCTTATCTCCGCCGCTCACATTTCTTCTTCTGCTTAACCAGGACATGCAGGTATTTGCATACCAAATGACTGCGCTGTCTGACATGCAAATTAATTAGTCTGAATTTTATGCATTTAGCGGCGTGCAAACAAAACACAGTCACCAAACAGCGCAGCGCTGCAGCGTCGCATGTTCCAGAGTCACACTGTGGGCGTTGGACTCCTGACATTTAGAGGAACTGAGAGAGATTTTGGCGCTAGCGTTAGTTGCTGCTCTGGTCCTAAAGATTAAAACGTTATTTAGATTATTATTTATTTAATCAAGTTGATGAGAAGTTAAAACAAATCTATATTTGCTGAGAACAGCATGCAGATTTATTTCCATATCATTTAACCTACACTGGCCTGCCGTTGACAGAAATCATGAACATTTGTGAGGCTGAAGTTTGTGTTTTGTCTGTTTGATTTGTTGGTTTGTGTAGACATAAATTTGTTAATAAACTGACAGGCTCTGCCAAACCCGTTTTCTTTGCCCATCTTGCAAGCCATGAACCATTTTTTCATATTTGATGCAGGATCTTAGCAACAGTTACTTTGATGGAGGCTGAAGTTGAGATTGTCTCTCTTGGTCACAGTGTCACATGGTCAGCGCTGACATCATCCATCACAGAGTCAAGCTAAAGGTCTTTGTATAACTCCTCTTCAGTCTATGAACTACACGAGCTGCTCGCGAGGTCCCAGCGTGTTTGTCTGAAGATGAAGCGCAAATTGTGTTTGCCTAGCCTTTTTGTTTTGGAGGACTCTGAGTCCCTGTAGGCTAGCGACCCCCTTTTGAAAGCGGGTGACTCAAGCATCACTCATGGGTGGGGTGAACCGTAGGGTCCCTGGAGGCAGACTGACCCTTGACCACAGGCGGCGTGTGGTATAATAAAGATCTGATTAAATAAGTGAACGAATGAATAAAAGATTGAAACTCGAGGGAAAGAGAAGAGCTCCAGTCTCTGAGTTTCTGAGCTTCTGTGACTCGTCTGATTAAAGTTGAAACGTCCTTCTATTAAACACAAAAGGATGAAAATAACTCCACGATGAGTAACTTCAGAACGTATTGTTTCCTGATTTTATGACAAAGACTTCTGTGATTTCTTCTGTGTTTGATTCACAATAGAAGATCCTTCCTGAAGTTCAGCTGTAGGCAGATTAAAACTAGAACATAAAAATCTCTTTTCCGTTTATTTATTCAGATCCCAGACGATTTAAATCAGAGAACCGGACATTGTTTGCATTCCTTGTGCTCAGCTCCTAAAAAATGAATATTCTTCAAGGAATGAGATAATTCTGAGATCATTTGAATATTGTTCCTCGTTTCAAAGCGACGTACCTCTCAGTAATTCTCCACAGATGGGCAGCAGGTAACAACAGCACAAACAAACCAGATATCTGAGGTGGCTTTCCACTTCACATATCCACACTAAACAGTACGTGAAATCAGGTTTCATGTCTCTTATCATAACACGCTGAAACATTTGTGCCAGATGGTGTCTGAGCGATACTCCGTTTTAAGCACATTTTTAAACTATATGCTTTTGTAAATTTATTTAACCTAATATTGTCCAAAATGTTGTGGTATAAAAATGCTAATTGTAGAGTTGTGGGCGGAGCAGCAGAACTAAATTGGGTCTGTTTTTCTCTCTCTTTGAATTCAGTCAGATGATCATTGGGACCAGTCAAACCAGTCATGACACGCCCACTTTCTCCTGGACCAATCAGAGAGTTCCAGTGATGATTGTCAGCAGGTGTGCGGGTTATAAAGCTGGTGTTATGAGGCGCGTGGGCAGAGTTGATGATGATGCTGTCAGGCTGTTAGCCGGCCGCTCGCTTTCATTTTGCCTCTTTATTGCCATTTTTCCTCCCTGTGGAAATATAGTTTCACTTCTTCTCTCTCTTCCTGTCACGGGGGTCATGGAGGGAATAGAGAGGGGCGGATTTTCAAACGTTGCATAAGAACAAATGTGCCAAAAGCAATAAGCTGTGATTTGATTTTTATGCTATAGGCACAGAAAAAAGTTTCTGATCAGGAGTGAATAAATATTTGAAGTGTGAGACAGAAGTTTGAAAGTTTGGGATTATATGTTTGGTCAAAGTCTATTTAGGCCTTAATTTTTATGCAAAACCTTTTGTGGTTTGCTTTGTGCTTGAACAGGATGCAGTTACATCCCTGTGTGTTTTGACGCTCACAACTGTAAATATAAAACAGTATAAACTAGAAGCACATAACTGTGAAACATCATTATTTGTGATACAACGATTAAAACTGGAAATTGATGTCATTTTTCAGTGCATTGGCTGGAATGTTTCTCTCTGACAGCACAAAGCAATGCAACGCTGCTTAACAGTATGTCTCCATGGTGACTCTTCCTGCCTATATCTGCACGTGCGTTTGAGCCGGTATGTGGAGGGGCTGAGCTGGGCATCCAAACGATTGGCTGCAGTTCTCGTGGCTCTTGCCAGCTTGGCCAGCTGCCGTTTGGCTGAGAGCCTCAGTTGATGTTCAGACCTGAAGTTCTTGCGCTCAGTTATTCAGCTGGTGTGAAGGCATCGCTCGGCCGGTCAGATTTACTGTCTTCACGATATTTAATCTGATCTGGCAAATATTAATCAATGGACAAACAATGTAAATAGATAACTTGTCTAAAGACTAACAGACATGCATCATTTTTTAAGCCAAGTGGTCGGAAAAGACTAGCATGGCTGCACACTAGCATGTGTTGTGCTCACAAGGCTGCTTAACTAACTTTGCCAAAACAAACCTGTGGGTTAATCTGTGAGTTTAGCTGGTGACTAGCCTGGCTGTGCTTGTTCAAGCACTAAACCACAGCTGAGGGGTTTAAGGTCAGTGTTAGGTTTAAGTTAGATCCATTCTGAATCTGTTTTCTCTCTGATTTTAGAGTAAGTTATAGTTAATGTTAGAGTTAATGTTAGAGTTAATGTTAGAGTTACGGGTTACAGGTTACAGATAGGGTTTAGGTTAGGACTGTGTTTCTTGGACAGGAATGTTGTTCCAGGACAAACAGAAGATGTTCATCCAAGAAAACATTTTACTTGGCAAGATCAGCTGGAGCGGGTCAGAAATTGGACCGGATCAGCAGGCTGCTCATTCAGCAGGTCTTTGAGTTTTTCTGCAGGGGATAGAGTTTGTTAAACAGGCACATTTTGCACATATTCCTCCCAGTTTAAAGTACCAGTAATAATTTATGTCCGCTGGTTCTCTGGGGAGCTGAAGGGCACCTGATGGATGGATGTACTGGTTTTGCTGGGACAGCGAGTGAGAGAGATGATGTGTCTGTGCTGCTCCTGTCCTCCACAGCTGCTGCTAACAGGTGCAAAACTGCCTCTTGCCAGATGGCTGCAAAATGTGGTTGTTGGCAGGTTCCTTCACAGAGTCGCCCTGCCTGAAAAACACTTTCAGACACAGCGACGCAGAGATGGAGGGAAAGAGGTTGGAGGATAGAAGAGGTTGGTCATGAAAAGTTTAGCGAGCAACAGCTGTCAAAACCTTTTAGAAGGAGTTTGAAAGAAGGAGAAAGGAGGAGAAAACTTTGTGCAGATATGGTGGAGAAACGGAGGCGTCAGCTGAGAGATGTTTCACCGTTTCTGAAGCAGGAAAACTTACAAAACAGAAAAAGAGGCAAAAGCAGTTAGACTTGCGTGGTAGTTTTTTATCGTAGTTAAACGGGTAAAACTGTGTCAGTTCTTTTGAAAATGTGGGTTTAAAAGTGATCATTAATAACAGAAAGATCTATACCTATTAAAATAATAATGTATGAATGATAACTGCAGGTGCTGTAGATATGTCAACTTCAACATTTGTAAACTTCAACATTTCAACTAAAAAAAAAATCAACATTTGTCCTCATTTGTTTATTGAACTGAAAACATGTTGCTGGTATTTGTTGTGATCTCAGCTGTGGCCCTATTGGCTATTTTACAGAAACATTCAGCACGGCTGATCCAATCAGATTCAGAATCTGTATTAAGTTCTCATTCTACATTTTCTTTTTTTATTCAGATTTGATCAGCGGGGAAGAAACAAATAATCAGATACAGCCGAGATGTTTCACAAAAGCCACAGCGGCCGCTGCTGTCTCCCATCGACCCTAAACAGTCAGAGAGAAAAACTTACAAGATCAGGTCGATACGGACACCGTGTGTCAGCTGCGAATGCTCAGGGGTCTTTGGGAAGGTGGGCTTGCCCTCAGACAGGCGTCGGGTCACAACCTTCCCACAATCTTCCTAATGGACTGTTTATCACATCTGGAATGAAAATGAACATCTGCCGTCCCTCTCAGTTCACAAATTCCCATCTCTCTCTCGTTCTCTGTTTCTCTCACTAAATTTATGCTTTACTGGCCCATAAAGCGTCCAGAACCGGACTGGCAGAGAACAGCAGAGAGCCGAGGCCGATGCCTCTTTACTTTATTTATAAGATCTTGTGTTTGCAGTTTATTTAAACGGACTTTACAGAGTGTGAACCAACTCTTTCTAAAGCTAAACACAGCTAGAGTATAAATAAGGCATTTGTAGGTTGATTTTAGCATAATAAGTGTAAATGGGTCATTTATATAGAAATTTATAATGCAGTGACAGAAACATCTAGCTGAGGGTCACAGAGAGGCTGGAAGATCGTGACAGGAAACTGTTTTAGTGCTGCATCGACATTATAAATGAATTTATGAACTTTTTTAACTTTCTGACTGAAGCTTCATCAAACTTCTTTCTTTGAGTTGATGAATAACCGAATCTTCATCTTCTAGAATCGAGGAGAAACACAACTATCTCTGCAGATTCAATCACAGATGATTCCTGTCACTGTTTTGACAGGTTCTGACTGAAGACGGTTTTGGAACCATCACCACCGAAATCAACATGACCAAAGAGTTCTTCTACGCTGAAGACTATCACCAGCAGTACCTCAGCAAGAACCCCAACGGCTACTGCGGACTGGGCGGGACCGGGGTCTCCTGTCCAATAGGGCTGAAGAGTAAAAATTAACACTGTCCTGTGATTGGATGCATTTATTTGAATAAACGACTAGCATCATTTGTTTGTTGTTATTTGCATCTTGTTTTGATTTGGGGTTGTTGTCTAATGAAAATAAGGAGATTATAATAGTTAATCATTTGAGCTGTTGGTCTGATTTCTTAGAAAATGTCAGTTTGGCTTCATTTGTTGCATAAAATGTGTTATAAAAAGTAAAAGAACCTGTAATTTTGTATTTCAAACAGAGATGGTGGTAGAGAGGCTAAAATTACAGATTGTAGTTTTACATTTTGAAACTGAAAACAGAGAATAAGAATAAAAGCAATATTATTGAGAAGCGAGTCAAACACTCGGACCGTCTCTGTTGCTTTTTTTAAAAATCTGGTTTCAACACAAGTGGGTTCTGGGCAGGGAATCTGTTTGAGGTGGGATGGAGGGCATGTGTGATTTTGGCTGGTCCTCGGAGCAGGTGGCCATCGCTTCATGCACCCTGTCCTCTGGTCTCCGAGAGGCCCTCCCTGAGGTCCCGGTACGGCAGGCGCTCTGACGCAGGTACCTTGGCTCTCTGACTTGGAAGAGGAACACACACACACACCACGTTCACTTTGACTATTATTGGGTTACATGTGATCTGTCTCTCTTTCAGTGTTTCCTCATCGGTCTTAATGCTGTAAATGTTATTTACTTTTAAAAATCAAAATCTCATGCACTCATTTCAGACATGTAGGTGTTTAATAGTATCAGATGATAAGACTGCCACCGTCTGGTGGAAAGTAAAATTGCACCTCAAGTGCTTCTCAATACAAATGGGTCACATCGTATGAAATTCTTGCCATTGGAGAGATTTATTTATATAGCTCTGACGTCTCGGTTTGAAGGTTTAAATTGGGCTCTTCTGAAATAATGGTCGTGTCTCCATTTACAGGGACCTGTAGTGTTAAACCAGTTTCATGCATTTGTGTATTTTATCTCTTATTAGGATATAGTAGCTAAATGCCTTGATAATGTGCCATATATCGTGAAAGACAAACTATCCTTAAAATAATATTTTCTTTAATGTTAAGTTGTTTATTTCAATATCTCTCCACCAGGAGGCAACATCAACAACCATCTGTGTCTTTTCTAATATGAAGTAATATGAACATTGTCCTTGATGTATTTCCCTGTGCTGTTTAACATATTCAAGTGTTTTGAATAAATATAAGGGACTGAGTGAGTCTCAGACTTGACCTTGATGTTTCTCCACGGAGATGCTCCGACATTAGAAGTTTTGAGACAGTGAATAAACAGGATATTTCCTTAAAAACAATCAAAGCTTATGTTTAATCCCATTAAATAACAGTGACTGACTGTCTATTAAAGGGGGCTGTTTGTTTACTGAATGCTAGAAGGACATTTGAGTTGTTTTTTGATAATGTGGATGCAGATTTAAAGCAATTTAAAGGTTGCAAGAACGTTTCCCAACGTTTCTATTAAGAATTGAAATGTTCCACGTTAGCTTGTGAAATTTTGGTTTTACGACTATTACAATTCTGTACCAAGTGCCTAATCATTTATTATTATTTGTTATGATATTTCCACGTTCCAGGCTAAAGTCATCAGACCCGCACCAGAGATTTAAAACCATTTTTTTAATACTAACAAAGAATCGTCTCAACTACTCGTACATGGCTACCATGAATATTTGTACAAAAATGCAGTAAAAATAGTATTGATTAATATATACAGATATGTCTCCATAGTGTTGGCAGGCAAGACATTATGACAAGAACACAGACGGTCTTATACACAATACACAATGTTTCCCAACATCTGTGACACAAACTCCAGAGCAAGACTTTAAGAACGGAGGAAATATAATATAGTACATGAGAAACCAAATACAGCTGCTGAATGATACTTGTATGGTTTTGATAATAAGTGCAATACAGAACAATACAAAATCTTAAATTACTGCAATAGAATTTGTAGATCGTGTGACGAATATAGGGAGCGAAGAGCTGATTGGTCAAGCAGGCGCAATGGATTGTGGGGGTTGGAGTCCAAGGCAGTGTTAGTTAGTATCAGTTGTCATATTGCTCCTGTTTATGTCTTTTGTACATCTGTTAATGTGTTTTGATGTTGTATCTGCTGTTACACCTTCAGGTTTCTCAAACAGAGGCCAGATTATGCATCACTAACCTGAACATTTTATATTTATAAATGTCACAGAGTAGTTAAATACCAACCATTTTGAGGAAACACAAATAACAGATTATAAAACCTGACACTGTGGCTCCCCTTAAACGCCATTAACACTGAACATGAACTGAACCTGTTTAAACGGACACAAACCAACATACAGATGTACATTAACACTCAAAAGCAGTACCACAGAAATGACATCACAGTGTGGATGTGTTGTCAGGGATGAGATCGGTCTATAGTCATTTATAACCTTGGAAGAAGTTTAAACGTATTAAATAACCTTTATACTGTTTGTAGGCGTGACAGATGTTTGCTAAGTCTGACGCATATTGTCTGATTACATAGTGCCTTTGTGTCTCGAACCTACATCTGAAGAGCAAACAGAGACACGATTTAGTGACGTGCAGATACATCAGACTGTTGTGTTTAATTAGATAGTCCGTAAATAAATCAGGCACACCATGTAAATATTGGTTGAATAAAAACAGTTGACATCACCCTTCTAATATTAGATTTTTCTGACACCCACTGTCTAATAGCACTTAGATCTGTCTTATTAAAACGCTGCACTCATAACGCAACTCCAAGCTTTGTTTTCCTGTACATGACTATAAATGAACTCGCTTGTGAATGAAGACTGACAGACTACAGAAAAATCTACATTACATTAAAACTCTAGGAAGGGGTAGCCATGCATATCACAGACTTCAGCAAATGACACCTGATTGGCCAACGATGGACTCTAATCTGGAATTATCTTTTGTCATGTTCAATTTCCAAGGGAACAGGCCAAAAAGAGAGAAAAATTCACATTGAAAAGTCATAAAAGCAACTTATAGGTTCTGTTAAAAGGTGCATGAATATACAATAAAAATGTCAGCTCATTCTTGGAAAAGCATCGTTTTTCTGTAAGAACACTGTTGGCAAGACACTGACAATTATACACAGCAGGGAATTAAAACATACAGTTTGTGGATAACCAGAACATGCACTGGCAGGGTGGGAAAAGATTGTGTGGTTAACTGCGTTAAACAACAGTTAACCAATACTGTACTAGTGTTTGAGAGAAATTTGTTGGCAAGCTACGTATATCTCCAAGGGTTTCTGTGCCACATGCAGAGCTGGTGTTTAGCCACGTTTGGTGGCTAGCATGCCCTTATGAAGAACGTACTATTAATGGCTTAATTGGGTACAAATAGTACATAGTCGTGGTGCAAGAGCGACGCCAAATGGCAGCTATCGGCCAATAGGCACATCTGACACTTTTCGTGTCACAGTCCCACAGCCAATCAGAGACAGAGGTGAGAGCAGAACTGGGCACATGCTGCCTCAACTGGTGACTGGATGATATTAGAACAGAGTTAGATTGAGAGAATACAGAGAGCGGCCGGATTTGACCCAGTATTGCCAAAATAAAAAAACATGTGACACACGTTAAGAACTGTATAGGTGTGTGCTGAACGAGAAACATGGGGTCTGTCAGACCCCGTTTGTGTGTTTGACAGGGTCTGAGGCGGGTTCTGTGCAGGAAACGGGGTGTTAAACTGTAGAGTTCAGTGTGAGACGGGCAGGTCCGGGCGTCGGGTCTGGATGATTTTTGGTTTGGGGTTGTTCTTTGGTTCCTCCTCTTCATCGGTGTCGCTGTCGCAGACGTGGACGACCACACTGGGTGTCGACTCTGTGCCCGCGTGAAGCTCAAACTTCTCACCTGCATGTAGAGAGGAGAAACTTCTGTCAGTTTACACTAGAACATGTTGTTCTCTAAAACACAGTTTACACTAGAACATGGTCTATTCTAGAACACTGTTTACTTAAGAACCCTGTTTGCTTTAGATCACTGTTTACTCTAGAACACGGTTTACTCTATATTAAATTAATGGAAACAATAAACTCAAAATTACAGCCAGTTTTTGTAATACCAAAAACCACGTCTAGAGGGCGCTGTATCCCTAAACATCACTATATAAAGAGTCACTGGTGGGTATTTTAGGATAATTATAATTTTAGTTGTAGCTAGAGAAACACTGCTGTAATCCATAACCTTATAAACAAAGCATTTACAGCACAGAACCCAGCAGGTCTCAGACTCTATTAAATACTGTAGAGTTCTGTAAAGCTGTCAGAATGAATCCGTTCACAGAACGATCAACCGGGTCTGTCAGTCAAGCTTCAGATCATTAAAACTGGACCTTCACACAGTCACTCATACGTCCTCAGAGATGTTTTCTACATCACTGTAAAGGCTGTAAATATTTCAGACATGCTGAACGAATGTGTGTTTGCAGGACAGCTGAGCTAAGGTTCACAATGGTGCCCTTGGGTGGCACAAATGTGAGATGTACTGTGGTGGTCGTCTCTCTCTCTCTCTCTTATTCTTGTTTTCAAACTGTCTTCTCACTGTTTGGCCGTAATTCCTTCTGCAGTTACGCATCTCATATTTTATTCATCTGCAATTCAGTTCCACAGCCCTTGTTCTCACAGATGTATGAGTCTCGCATCCCTTCTTCTCTCTCCATCTCTCCATCACTCTCTGTTCTGTTATGATCTCCTGAGAGACACTCTCTCTCTCTCTCTCTCTCTCTCTCTCTCTCTGAACCTGCTTGTGACGTCAATGCTGCATACTGACGTAAAGGGTCAAAAAATGAACAGAGCCCAGCTAAAACAAAACGTTCTTGAAACGCTTTCTGAAGCATTCTCTCTAGTTAAAAATGTTCATGCAGTTATTTTAGTAAAATGCTTTTTAAATGTTATATATCACAAACGTTACTCCCACATTGTCAGTGAAACGTTTTGAATGTTTAAACATCTAAATGTTTTTGTTGCTAAATACAAACATTAGGGGACTGTTACAAATGAAAATTGCTGCACGTTTCGACACGTTTGTCATCCCTCAGAGAGGAAGAAGAGTCTCTGAATACAGCGATGAAGGCGCTCTGGTACAACAGCAGCTCTCATTGGTATGCAGAACACGGCTCTGTCTCTGCCCCTCAGCTCATGAGCAGCTACAGCCGCGCGGGGGGGCCGCGCTCGGGGGGCCGCGAGTGTGTCCGTGGAAAGGCCAGATGGATTTTATCTGGTTAGTGGAGGTTTAGTGGGCCGGCACAAGGAAGCGACAGGATATTTTTAGAGCATTCTTTGGAAAGAGGGGCAAAATCTTCCCGATCCTTTTAAAGACCTTCTTTCCAAAAACAGCAGCAACAATTTCTGCATTCCTTAGCCACCGACCAAAAATAAGCTCCTTTTTGGACTGAAAACAAAAATTAACTCTTTATAGTGACGGAATGAAACTGATCTGATAAGCACAGCTGCAGACAGTCATACATCACTCACATCTGATGCCGTGTGTTTGATGTTAGACATCTGTCACCATCACAAATATCACAAATATATAGCAAAAACTGAGATTACAGAACTGTACAGTGCAAAGATATCAGCACAGTTTTAAATAAAAAGACAGCAGTAAAATAATTAAAGTGCTGGTTAACCCTTTAGGATACATTTCCAACATCAGTCAAACGTCATTTGTAATAAATTAATGTTTGAATCACATGTTAGCTGAACGTGGAAACGCAGCTCTAACTTTGAAGAAACTATTGTGAATAATGTTTCAAATAAAGAGAAACAGTTTGTATAAAGTTAACTTGGTGTATGTCGTCTTCAAGTTCAGTTCAAAGCTGTTTCTTCGCTGCCTTGTGTCGCTAGGAGTCTGTCTGAGCCTCGCACACCACGGATCTTTCATCTAAGCGTCTACAGATGCTGCAGGTATATTTCATTAAGCGCTTTTGCTTTCTCAGGGTGAAGCGGCCGGGCCTTGTAAACAGAACAGGAACAACAAAAGCTTTGCTTTAATGAGGTGTGTGTACGTGTGTTGTTGTGCTGTACAGTTTCAGTGTGAGCCATGTGGAAACACAACGTCTTCAACACAAAAGTGTGTGTGGAAACAGAGAGTCACACACACGCCTAACAATGGAAAAAGCTTCTTTAATCGCGATCATTATTGCCGTCTCACACAGCCGCGGTGCCCGTGTTGAATGTGGTGTTTGTTTGGTTTCCACATGGTTTTACTTGAGCGCTGTTGACTGCTCATCAGTTTGTTCTTTTCCCTCGCCAGTCAGTTTTAATCTGTGTCAGATCTGTGACTGAAACTCATCACGGTCTGATGGGGTCACGTCTCAAAATTCACATTTACACACGACTTCAAAACTCATGTTGCATCTACTGCAGTGAGAAACCAGCCAATGGTTCTGCAGTACGTTGTAAGAATGTTTCCATGGTACAAAATGGTTTTTAAAAGCTCAAAACATCAGTTTTTTATATGTTACATTAAACACTACAGCTTGCTAATAGGAACGCTAGTCAAACATTTTAAATGCTGTAATGCTTAAAAATGTTCCACTAACAGTTTAAGAAAAACATTTTGTAACATAATGTCATTTGTAACTAATTTCTTTATCTGCATAAGCTTTAGGAACATTTAGAGAACATTGTTTTTAGAGTTGTAAGCTGGAATAAGACACTATGTAATTCATAAAATCAATAAATCATAATGAATTATAATTATTATTTTTATTGGTGATTTATCATTGGCTCATGTATTTCATCATCCTTGAAGCTACAATGTTTCAAAAATCTTCTCCGCTAATAAACAAAAGGTGGTTTTCATCTTGTCTTTTCTCAGCAGCGTTATGTAATATTAACAGAGAGATCAGAGCTCTCATTTCACCATGAATGTGTGTGTAAACACAGATTATCTGACCCAGAAGGATCTGCGGTCTCTCTAAAATCGCAGCAGAGCAGCGATTTTATCATCACGCTCTGACATGACACAACTCTCTGAGTGACTCTTACACAACCTGCCAGCAGAAACCGGAGGGATGTGGTCAAATCTAGCACCGACGCTTACAGTATGTTTACTTTTACAGTAAGTACAGCACTACAACAGAAAGCATAAAAAGCTGGAGCGTGTCAATGGATTGAACAAGCATTTTACAGTCCAGACATTTTTTTATATTTATATAAACATAAATAAACAACAGTAAAGTGGAAAAATCGTCACGCTGCCTGTAAAGGTACAATCGTTTTTAAGACATTATGCATGTCTGGGAAACAGAAGCGGCCCTTGTTCGTTCACATGGACTTTATTACATTAATAATACAGGTCAAACGTCCCACAGTTATTTAGAGGGAGAGCTTTATCATCCAGCAGGATGTTTGCATGCGTTTTGAAACTGATCCCTTGAGGGTTTGAGGGCTGAGAGTCCATCATGCCAAACACTGTTGCATAATTCAAACGTTTCTGCCCCATAATCCTCAGACGGCTTTTAACTCTGTCAGCTAAAAATAGACCAAACAAACAAACGGGTGGGTGACCTTCAGCGC
Organism: Yasuhikotakia modesta; assembly: GCA_036877545.1. Classification (NCBI taxonomy): domain Eukaryota; kingdom Metazoa; phylum Chordata; class Actinopteri; order Cypriniformes; family Botiidae; genus Yasuhikotakia; species Yasuhikotakia modesta. Next base: position 13,938 of record JBAJNP010005009.1, on the reverse strand, counting down.
TGCCCTGCATCTGTAATGATGTACCGCCAGCAACATCATTTAGGCCTGAATTACTAGCGTCTAAAGCATAGCGTCTAACCTGGCTAACAGGAAACGCTCAAAGAACGTTGCTTAATGTTCTCTTAAAGTTTACGTTAACATTCTTGAATGCTTTATACTATTACATATCATATCAACAATGTTATCTTTAAATTGTTAGTGGATTGTTTAAAAAATGTTCCACTCAGAATAAGTTATTGAATAACGCTCTTGTCCTTAAAACCAAGCAGGAACATTAATGCAACAGAGAACATCAAGATAACATTAACATTTTGTTTTACTTAGTTTTACAAACTAAAATTGTTTGCTGGAATCTGCCCAAACGCAGAATCAGACGCAACGGGCCAAATGTGGCCAGCAGCTGTTAGATGCTAAGACAAGACGGAGATGTTGCCAGAGAAACAGATGGATTGAGCCGAACGGTTTAAATCGGACAAATCAGACACATTATGAGAAATCACACTGTTCTCTTATGGATAAAAATGTCTCTGGTCTGATGTTGTGTTATTTAAAACAGCCATGACAATAACAGACAATAATGTGTTTGTTTCTGCTGTATTTGTGGAGAGTTCAGAACTTCAGTTGCTGTTAATGGACATAATGGCTGCAAATGAGTGTTGCCCGATTCCAAACCACATTGAAAACTGATATGCTGATGATCACTTCCTACTTCAAAAGTGAAATATTAATATAAATAATACACAATTATATACAGGATTCTTAATGCAAATTTCACTAGCAGCATTAACCAATACGCTGACAAACAAAATCTTTTAGACATTTATATAAACAATGACAAAACTGAAAACTGAGGCTTCTGTGCTGATGGTCTTCAGTGTGTGTGTCAGCTTCACAACCCTCAGTATTAGTGCACACACACACACACACACACACACACACACACACACACACTGCTGAAGGTCAGCTCTAGAACACTGATCACTGATTGGCTGCGGTGTGGTGGCTGTAATCATCTTGTGTTGTTGTGTAGAAGACAATCTAAGATGATGGCTGATCTCAATAGATGTGCTTAAAACAAGAGGACAACGATGTGTAACAAATCAAATTTACTGCTCAGAGATTTCTCAGATATGTCTCGTTTAAGCTTCACACGTGAGCAGAATGATGCCACAAGCTTCAGCGCTGAGGGAATTTAGAGCGGTGTGATGAGACTCACCTGGGCCGAGCTTGGCGACTGCATACAGCAGGTCATAGTTAATGACAGGTGTGGCTTCATCGATCTGCTGCCAGCCGACTGGAGGAGATCCAGGAGGAGAGATGAGGAACTGTTTGGTAGGCTGGGGAGGAGCCAGATGCAAATTGTCTCCATCGGACGCTGGGTTCTGCACCTGAGTCCAATCAGAACTCAGTTTTATTCAGGTTCTCATTGGCAGAGATGGCTTTGAATTAACAATATCAACTTTATTTAGGCCAAGCAATAATTGTAACAATGTCAAAAAATGACATTTTGAAAGTTCATGCAACATCATATTTTGATTTTATAAAAAAAATCATATATTATTAAAATCATATATGACTGGATTTTGCTTCGCTGGTGTTGTGTAATCCCAAAAACAAGTTCATTTCCTGCTCACTGAAGGGGTCAGAGGTCGTGACGTGTGCCGCAGGGATTACGAGAAGCTTGATGTATGATAAACGTTAGCTGCTCTGTGACCACGTTTAAAACGGACAGGATTTCTAATGTCAAACATGACCTAATGATCCAATGCCTGGTTTATCCTTTAAAGAGCTTCCTAAAATAGGGCCTCAGAGATGTGCGTGCGTGGGTCAGTAAACAGTACGGATGACTTTACTCAGACCCAGCTAACAGGGAACGTTCTCAGAACGCTGGCTAACATTTTCTCACCTGGGCAAAGTAGAGTTTGAGTTTTTTCCCTCTGAAGGGCGTCTCGTGTAGCTCTATTCTGGCGCTGGCTGCGGACTGAGGGTTACTGAAGTTGATCCGAACACGTCGGAAGCTCTTAAACTGCTGAAACGTCACGCCTTCGTCGTACGCGAGGAAAAGAGCCTCAAACATTTCCTGAAAGACAAAGAATAAATGAGGGATAAATATTCCAAATCCATCTGCAGGCAAATGTCAAAGCATGAATAATTCAGATATCTTCAAAGAGGACATCGAAAGTCATGCAAGCGATTACAAAAACGCTTATTTTACAGGGCAGAAACAAGCACAGCTGGTGCACTGATATCAGTCTTATCAGGGGAAACGATTGTCATCACTGTCAACATATAACTGTGTGAATGAACATCACTGTAGGTTTGAGCAGACAGAAAGCTTTCAGGCCACAGCTAACAGTGAACACTCAGAACAATGGCTAACGTTCAAATTCATTCAAATTCATAAACAAGTTCATTATTTCATATTTTATATCAACAATATCAACAAACATTATTTGTAAGTAGTTGGTGGAACGTTTAAAATGTTCTTCGTCAACGTTCTGAGAATGTTTCCTGTTAGCTGGATAAACTCCTGCAGAGACAGATGGATCGCTGAGCTAGCTTTTCACACAGCATCACTTCCGCTAACACCCTGTATCCTGTCACAGTCTGTGAGAAACCTGCAGTGTGTCCCTTCATCTCTGTTGTGGGAGATGACAGCTGCGGATGTGTCACGTCCGTCGCGTGTCAGGAAGTGAGGTGTGTAGCGGCGGTGACGGCTGGACCGTCCCGAAATGACGGTGACAGAGGAGCGTGTGGAGAGGCATATGTGCACAGATTCCATATTCTGCTTTATGACTCCCAGCTTCCTTAAAATATCATAAGTCGAATGTATTCTGTTCTAATAATATCATGTTAAAGGCTAAATCTTCACCAAGGAAAACTGTATTGTTTTTCATTTCTCAGACACTCAAATTCTCAGTCAGTGTTTTATGACTCCATCTAATCTTCATCTTAGACACTTAACAACCAGCAGAAAGATTGAGATTGTACACAACACACTTAAAGACTGTTTTTATTAACTTGAGCAGATTCCAGTCTTTGACAGTCAGAGAGGAACACAGACTAAGGACGTCTGTAATGTAAAGTTTTTAAAACTTTTAAATAACATCTTAAGAATCACATGTTTGATATGTTTGATATCTCACATTAAAAACGATACTAAAACTCCTAGCGCAAGAACATTTCTGAGAGAACTTTGAGAGAATGTTTGGAGAACGTTCTCTGTTATCTGGGAAAGGGTTACATTAAAAACATTCCACAGACATTTTAAAGTTGAGCGCTTGTGGCGGAAAGAAATGAGATTCCTTTACAAATATGGACACAAGACGATGTGAGGCTGTATGGAGTGGAATATTTTGCCACTGGCTGTCTAAAAATATTCCTCTATCTAATCAGAGAAGATCTGTGAACATGCTGGAATATTAAGTGAGGAAACTTAGTGCCTTCAAACACAGCAGTGATAAAATTACACCAAGGAACACCAGAACTCAACCACCATTATTTAATCCTGTGATGTTTTTTAAATGTTCCACAAATAACTTAAGAGTAACGTTTATGATTTACATGATATTTATAATGTAAAAAACTCTAGCAGTGCACAAACGTTTCAGAGAACAGTAGTCAACATTTTGAGAATGTTTGCAGTTAGCTGGGTGGGTTTAAATCTGTCTATTTTGGGTGTGAGGGCAAAATCTGGGTGAATTATATAAGAGTGAGAGAATCATTTGTTCTGAAAGCTGCTGAGGTAAAACAAGCAGCCGTGTTTGACTTATAAACAACCTGTGCTGACGTCCACACTGCATGATCTCAGCCCAGCAAAGCATGAAATTACAGCGCAAACAACACTCAGTTGCCAGTTTTTCTGCGCCTGACAGATATAAAGTGCATCGGCGATAAGAAAAATGCTAAAAATAACACATTAGCCCACTGACACTTCACTGAAACCCACACTGATCAATTCTTGCATTTGTGTCAAGACAAACATAGAGACACAACAAAGATATGGACAAAATAATGACATGGACTTCACATCTACTAACAATTGTGTAAACGTTTCCCTAATGTTTCTATTGGGTACCAAGAATGTTTAATGTCATTTATACATATATATATATATATGTAATGTTTAAAAAGCATTTTACTAATGTTACTGCAAGAATGTTTAAGAATTTACAAGAAATGTTAGCCAACGTTGTGGAAATGTTTCCTGATGGCTAGGTTTTCTCTCTTTGAGGGTGGTTTGGTATGCAAGGGGGCATTTAAGCAATTACAGCCGTTTCCCAGCCAAGACGTGAATTTACTGTTGACTCAGTGGCATGAAAATGTTGGTAACAGGGTGGAAGCAGGAAAAACACAAACTGAGTCTAACCTTAACATTAATCTCCAAACTAATGTCAGATTTAACAGTCCTGCTTTTAATCAAGACCAGATCTTCCTCGCGGGGAGATGAATTAGCCTCAAATGGGGAGGCGAAAAAATGAGCTTTTTTAAAAACGTCTTCCTCTGTGTGGAGAAACACTATTTATCTTAAAACAGACCCTGGTCAGATCCCTCCTGAGTGCTGTTTTTAGTTTTCAACTGTGACCTCGGCTAAATATAACTTCCTTAATGTACAACTTTAAAACAGCACAACGCTTCTCTTGGGAGTTAAAGCAAGTTTAAAACAACAGACATGAGTCACGGTTAGGGATCATATTTTCATATCATTCAAGAGGAACTATCAGGCGTTTGGAACGTGAAAAAATATATAACAGAGAAATGTTTCAGAGCCGAGATGTGATCACATACAAACACTGTGTCCTAACCGGGCCTGATGCCATAAAAGCTATTGCACAGCTAACAATTTTATTTTATTAGAACGTTACCCTATTGTTTCCATTAGGGTAGAGGCTATTTTAAACAATGTTCCACTTAAAACTGTTTTTGCTAACGTCCCACATTGTAGAAGATTCATTCGTGACATAATGAAAAGAAAACAACCTTCTCTGCAGATGAAACGTTTTTTTTCGCCGGTGATGTAAGCAAGACCGTGTGGGCAGGGACAATATTAACCAATAATATTACAGCTAATTCCTAAATTATTTTCTCCAGAATCATCCGCCCTCTCAACGTTTCCTAACGTTCCTAAGAACGTTCAAAATAACATTACTAATGTTTTTGTTACTTACCGGAAACATAAAATATTTTAAAATATTTTCAAAATGTTTTTACAACCTAAAAATGTTGTCATTTTGTGACTGACTGCAGTGAAACTACAACACGTTTCCAAATGAAGGATGTAAAACCAACGATGACCTTGGAGGTCTGACGGGGCGTGTGATTGGACGACGGGAGCTTCACAGAAAGACGGTTCGAGGGGCAGAAGAGTGACGCACAGAATGAAAGTATTTTTTGTAATGAAGGGTTTGCGATGAGAGCGAATGGTGCTTACAGCGTACCTGCTCACAGACTAACACCACCGGCTGCAAAACATCACAGAAATCAGTTAAAGAGGGGAGTTTACAGAAACAATTACTGGAAAGACGAGAGATGGAACGTTTAACTGTTCATTACAAAAACTGAGCAAATCTGTTTTCTGTATCCCACAGGACAGAGATGAGCCATCTAACATCTCAGTATCTCTGATTATTTCTTCCAGACAGCAATTAAATTATTTGGAAAGAGAGAGAAACTGATCGTCTGAAGAGTTTCAGTCAGAAATCACAACATCTCAAACTTCTCAGATTCAGTTTCACTCCCAGATGAACTGTTCATACTGAATCTTCCAACACCAGTTTATCACAGTTCTAACATCCTCTCTAATATTACAGCTCTTAACTTTAAATAGATGCCAACAAATATTTCAATTGTCTATTTCTCCCAGTCAGATTTAAGACGTTTTTTGTTAAGACAAGCCACTTTGCCGTCCATTAAATCTACTTAGAATGTTGTTCTCTTAAAGTTCTCTCATGGTTATGAAAAAGTTCTTACAGTAATGTTAAAAAAAAGTTTATTTAATATGATATCATATGTATCAAAACATCATTCTTAATTTCAGTGAAACATATTAAAACATTACAGAACAATGTTTGAATAACGTTTGTGTTACTTAATGGAAACATTTTGGAAATGTGAGAAATAAGATTTCCCTTATAAATAACGTTGCTACTTTCAGCAAGTTTTATTGTGATGAAAACATTCTCTGTGAACTTTGTTCATGATGTGAGTCTGTTAGATTTACAACTCCCTCACGCAAACATAGTCCAAACATTACAACCTTTTTTATTTGTGCTTCATAATGATGAATGACGATGTGACACATCTAAACATCTCCCTAAATCAGCTGCGCTAACAGCTAACCACACATCCTCTACAAACACGCAGAACCCAGAACGTCGGCGTGAAATCTCGTCCTACCTTGACCTCCTGACTGATGAACACCTCCACATCTACCGCGCAGGCGATGAGGGTGGAGATGTTGCAGTCCACGGCTCTGGAGGGCATGCTGTGTTCACTCAGCGTTAAGAGATGTCCGGCCCCTGACAGAGAGTGTGTGTGGAGCGTGTCTGAATGCACGCGAGGCTGTGTTTGGTTTCCTGAAGAGCTCGCTGAGTGAGGGAGGGAGAGTGTGTGTGAGAGAGAGCGTGTGTGTGTGTGTGTGAGAGAAAGAGGGAGGAAGAGTGTGTGTGTGAGAGAGTGTGTGTGTTCTGTGAGCCCCCCCACTCCCCCGCTCCATGCGATGACATCACTGCTGCTTTTATGAATGCTTGCTTGCATTTGAACACGTCAAAGCTGTGTTTATTCACACACACTGTCTTTTGTTCCTCTCAGTGACTCTAATGCTGTCCTGCTTTCATTTTGTCTGTAAACTTCTCACACAGCTGCATTATGGATACATTTACAGTATATATTTGTGCTCCTTTGGAATCGAACCCATGACCTTGGCTCATGTTCTTCCAGCTGAAATGCTACAGCTTGTTCTTCTATGTATTTCTCTCTTTTGTTTTACCAAAGAGCAAAATATTAGTGGCAAGGTTGTCTGGTGGCTTACGAAACAGGACAGCAGAGTGACTCAGCACTGCAGAACTATATGCAGTCGCATCATACCCAGCTAACATAGAACGTTCTCACAACGTTGGCTGTCATTTATAGCACAAAACTACTACGTTTAGGAGGCTAGTTTTGTTTTTCTGCCACCGTATGTTTCCATTTGACCTGATTAGTGTTGATACGAGTCCATTAAAGTCCATTATAATACAAAACACTTGCGGTTAGTAACACATTACTCCAGATAACTGACACCTCTGACACATCTGTAACTCGTGGGTTCATTTAGCAGTAATGCTCAGCTGATTGTACATTATTGCACTGATTACACGGCTGTTTTAACCGTGTTTTTGACAAATACGTTTCAAGATATAAATGAAATGATTTCTGGTGCTGTAAAATTATGCAACACTGTAAAATAATCACATTACATTTATGCATTTGACAGACTTCACATTGAAGTTATATATTTGATTAGCATGTATTCCCTCAACCTACAAATGTTTGTGCTGCTAACGCTAATTCTCTACCACTTACAAGAAAACCAAATATTACTGATAGAATTAATAACTGAAACATATCAATTAAACTTCTTATAACCAAGCAATGCTGCAATGTCTCAATAACTGGTTTTGTATGTTCCCACAACTTTTAAAAGAACATTACTGGAATCGTTCGTAAACTTGTTAGCTGGGCTGGAGATTCAGCGAGCGTTCTGTACAAGCGGAACCAGCAGAAAGGTCACCCTCTGTTCTAAAGGGAACGTGTTAAAGACTCCACCAGACAGCGGAGTCATTACATCGTCTGCACTCACGTCCGCATAATATCATGTTTACCTTTCCAGCTCTCTGAGAGCGCTGACAGAACAGAACAGCGCTGACAGAACAGAACCGTGAGAGCGCGTTACGTTGTTCTTTCTGGCCGACGGCCGCGGTTTTATCAGAGCGAGTCAATAAACGAGCTGCTTAAATGACTTTGGCACCAAGGCAACCCTGAGAGGGAAAACGGTCTCTGTACATGACAGTCGGCGCAGAAAGGCTGCTAATGTAAGCAGGCCTCACTGTAATGGATGGATATGGGTCTGCTGGTATATTGGGCTCTCTGATAGCGACTGTGCAAATGACATAACGATCCGTGAGGATGACAGGCTAGAATGGAGTCAAACTTCCTAAAGATGTTACGGTATGTTTTTAAATTAGGAGGGGAGAAGAGCAATGCTGAGAAAACACACACACACACAGACAGACACACAGACACAGACAGACACACACACACACAGACACACACAGACAGACACACAGACACACACACACACACAGACACACACAGACAGACACATACACAGACAGACACACATACACCCACACACACACAGACAGACACACACACACACACACAGACAGACAGACACAGGCAGACACACACACACAGACACACACACAGACACAGACAGACAAACACACACACAGACACACACACAGACACAGACAGACACACACACAGACAGACACACATACACACACAGACAGACAAACACACACACACACAGACACACAGACAGACACACACACAGACAGACACACATACACACACACACAGACAGACACACACACACATTATTGGACTGGATGTTTTTATGCACTAGCATAAAACACACAGAGAAACAGATTCTTAGTTTTTTTTAACAGAACATGAAGCCCAGAGGTTTTTTTTTACTAAAATACATGAGAAGCAGAAGTCATTCTGATTAATTTATTGCAATGAATTACGATAATGTAAAATGCCAAATTCACTGCACACAAATTTTAACACGAGACACCAAAAGCAGAAGTCACTGTTACCATGGAAACAGGAATCACTCCAAATCATCCACAGATAATCTTTACTAACTAACAACCTCATACGTGATTTAAAATCCAACACTGTTTGTTAACTAATGTAAGTTTGGGTTTGTAAGGGAACACTGCGTTTTGGTCGTTCTCAGCAGGGTCAGTAAAGCGTACAAGTAAAAATAGCATTTGCCACAAACTACATGTTCTGAATGACAGGAAACTGCGCATTCACTTTCAAAGGTTAAAGTCTAAGTTCACGATCTTTAGAAAAACTGTAAACAGATGTACAAAAGCAAAGCGTGCCAAAGAAAATGAAGAAGTTTGGAGACAAACGGAGCTACGATGAAAAAGAAAGATGGACCGTGGAGACCATGTTTTCATCTCGACCCAAACCGTGACTCTCACACACTGATGTCACATCAGGTGTATGATGTCATACTGGAGAGTCACATGACATCAGGCAGAGCAGGAGAACGCATGGCAAACATGCAGTCTGACAGTGATGCATGGATGCAGATTTGCATGTATTGTCTCTCACAGATGTGAGGTTTGTCTCAAGGGTGTCTCACACTCCACAGGAACAGAATAACAACAACTGTGGCTTTATTCTGGAGAATCTAATCCAATCGATCTGGGCTTTGTTATGGAAATGCAGTGATCTTTCAGTCCCTCAGAACTGTTCTGGGTACAGCCTGTAATAAATCCAGACAGAGACAAAAACACACTACAGCAAAAACCACAAACAGGCGAGATGAGCAATGAGATGATTCAGAGCAAGAGGCCACAAACTTGCAAAACTAGAATAAACGATTTTTGTTTACAGGCAGCTTTAATGTCAATGCATGAACCTGCATGCACTTGTGCATTCACACTCGATTTCTGCTCTCGATTCACACTCTATTTCTGCTCTGTTTTCTTATCAGATCTACCTCAGGCACAATCACGTGACCAGACGTCCTTTATTTCCTCTCTGGACATATTTAATTTGATGAGACAGATAACTGGTACATAGAGAAACCAATTAACTGAACTGAAAACACCTGCATGTATTTATCAGTGTGAATCAGAACCGAATCACCAGCGATTTGCAGTAACAGATGAAGAGTGATGAAGAGTCTGTTGACAGTCTGGAACGATCAGCTGACAGTACAGCGTAGCCCATGTTCAGCACGGTACGCAGTACGCTAGCAGTCCATTTTAAATGCAGCCTGACAGCAGAAAGAGGAATAAATGGAGAACAGAAAGACACACCAGCAGTAACACAATGAGGAGAGAGAGAGAGGCTGCAGGGAGTTGATTAATGCCTCTGCTGATGAAAGGCTTGTATTGACGTCAAACACACAATGGAGAGAGAGACTTTCACTACATTCATGGAATACGTGGACATGCCATTTAATTTGAGTGCACAAAGGTAAATTCAGTCACATCATACACACTTTAAAAGCTGCCTGAATTGACTCTGGATGAGCACTACTCTTAAATCACTACAGAGCATTTTATTTGATTCATGAACTAAGTGTTGCTTCCTCTGAGGCGTGGCTTAGTGGTCATACACAGCTGAGCTGTGGTGCCAAAATGGACAGTGTCACTTCGAGTCTGGCTGTTTTCATCTTACAGAAGGGAGCAATACAGACAGAGACTAACTTCTCTGTTTTCTCTTGTCACAACTGGTTAGAATTGAAGCGGCTACTCGGATAACAGCAAACGTTCTCTGAATGTTCTTGCTGATATACTAAGATATTTAAGCGCAAACGCTAGCAGACATTTTGGTTTTATATTTAGACTAACCTGTATGTGATTAAGGGAACGATTTAGAAGCAAACAAACACAAAAGGTTATTGTATAAAGAGACATGACCTCAGCCTTGTGGTCTGCAATACAGACGCTCTGATAAACCATAGCCAATGGATTCTCTAACTCCACCCATCATTTCTGCTGGTAATAGTCTCAGGGTCTCACATGACCTAAATCTCTTCTCAAAACACATGGTCAAGGTCAAACCGCTACCTTGTTTGATATTTAAACATGTTTAAATTATAGAACGAAATCAAAATTGTAGAATTTTTAAACACACACACAGCATCTCACATTCAATATCTGAAGAGTTTAGTTATTAGTACTAAGTTTAGTACCATCAAACAAGACGACTGAGATGAAAGAGCCAAGAGACTCCAGCTTCATCTAATGTCAGACATCCCTCCAAACTCAGATTTCAGTCAATAATTCAGCCATCGCGACCCTCATTCCACGCTAAGCGCCTCAATTAAAGCTTTACTTTAAATTGCTGCAGTGCTTAATTAATCCTCTGAACATCCATTGAGAATTCCTGAAGACACACGACTGCTTTAATCGATTGCGACGTCGCAATCACTGTTCGCAATCAACAAGCATCGCTGCTGCAGTCTGGGATGACGTGATGCGAGTTTATTCAATTGAGCTGTAATCTAAACACATAAATCATGGCAAGTGTTTTGTCTATGAGGACACAGAGAAACAGCCAACATCAATAAACAAGTTTAGGGCCGACGCGGTTGGTGATGCGCGGGCATTTAATATCACCGCGCAGGTGTCTGCAGTTTGACAAAAGTGAATATGGGCTCTCTTTCCCCCCGTGGGGCATTCACGATCCGGTTACACGTTGCTCAGCACGTACAAATGCACGCACAAACACACACACACACACCACCGATAATGCCAGGAAAAGGTCTGTTTACACAAATGATTTCGATCTGCAAGCAATACACAACAGCTGCACAACAGACACACAACAGCTCGCTTTCATAAACACACACACAATCTCACATTCACAGTGTCTTCCACTCACAGACACACACAAACACACACACACACACACACATATTCACTAGCTCTCTATTTTGCAGCACTTTTACAATGAGTGACGAATTATTAATATATGAATGTGTACATCCTAAAAGAGACTTTACACACACTTTAGCGTCTGTGTACAAACTGATGATTTTAAAATTTCAGCACATTAACAGTAACAATTAAAAAAGTGCAATGAAAAAAAATCACTCACAAATATTATATATTATTTAATGTATGCGGTCAGGTTTTCATAGGGGGTGTGGCTCTGAATAGTGGACGGGGCTTTGTTTTTCACTGAATGCACCTGTTATGTTGCCATTGAAATGAGGATTTGGCAGTGACCTGCTGCTGTGTGTTTATTCATCTGGACCTGAGACAGAAAACTCATCAGAACTATTTTAACTGCTCAGACTCATCACTTCTGCTTATTTGAACAGAAAATCAGGGTTGTGCTCTACCAAATAAACCGGTTCCTTCCAGACTGAGAAACCGGTCTCTGGGAAAAATGAGCCATCTTCCATGTCTGTTCCAGAGTTAAATGCAGAATCTGTGGAAGATTGTGATCGACGGAAAACACAAATCAGTTCTCTTTACTATCTTGACCGCTTCTCTGAGACAGTAGTGAGATCAAACTGAGACTTTTCCTCCTGTACATTCTGTGCAGAACTTCTGTTTCTTCACTGGTTAGTAAAACATCACGCCATGCTCAGATGAACTCGAATCGCTCTGATCAAAGACCTGCTTATCATAAATCACACATTATAAATCCAGAGACTGTATTAAACTGTTAGGCCAGACCACAACGCAGCAGGAAAAATAAAGAACAAACTCTTCACACTATCAGACACAATTTCAGAAAAGGTCAAAGGTTGCTGTCTTCTATTGGTCGAGACTTTGGTGCCGTCTCATAGTCACAGATGAGTTCTGGGCTCTGAGAGATTAACACAGAGCATGAATCACTATCAGAGGATAATCCTTCAGTCCTGAGCCCAGCCTGTGTTATTCTTCCATTTCTTCTCAGTCCATTCAGTTATATTCATGTTCCTGTAATACCAGACCATTTGGACCAACAGCACTGAAATGAACAAATTGTGAGATTTAAAGAGAATGGTTTTTATTTCTGTTAAAGGATGAGACATTCTGGAACAAACTAAGAATGGAAAGTTTTGTAATTTACACGTTTGAAAAAATATTACATTTACATGTAGGCATTTAATACTGTTATCCAAAGCAACTTACAAGATGATTTTTAGGATTATTAAACTGCAGGTGGTTTATTCTCAAAACAAAGAGTTTTGACTCTTGTTTCATCTCTTTGAATCTGTTTAAAGCTGACAGACTGATGTCTGTTGCTGCAGGCCAGGCAGCTCAACGGCTTCACCTGAGAAACACATATTCCAGCGAGGACGACAAACGCCTGTTCAGATCTCTCTTTATTTACTATATATAAACACATGACATCACAAGCTCTGATCTGAATAAATATGTGAGTGTGTGACGTCTGTGATTGGCTGTTTGTCTTAAGGGCTTTCAGACGGTGGAGCGCGTGTGTGAGACAAGATTACGGATGAAAGACCGGCTGCAACACACCAGGGTCAGAATGTCTCTGATTTATAATTTGTCATCCTGCCCGTCTTTAAAAAACAATTAACCTCTGATGTCTGGGGCTGTTTGCCAGGAATTTGCTAATTACAAAGAGGGCAAAGAATAAAATGAAAAAGGGGCGGGATAAATAATCCTTTCTCTGTGCTGCTTAAACTGTTCTTTCATTGGTTAACTGTGAGATATTATTATTTTTAATATGCCACTGAAGACCAACAACACCAGGTTTGTATAAATAAAGAAAACATTTAGGCTAAAAACTGACTTTAATTAAACCTTTAGAAGATAAAAATGACTTTTGTCCAGCCTAACAAAAACTCTCTTCATCTCTCCTTATAAAATGTTTCTAGAGCAACAATAGACAGAAATACTGGAATCTGGAATGTTCTCATTTCAAACAACTCTGCCATCTAGTGCTAGTTCTAGGAAAATATCCATGCTAACAAAAAATGAGACACTTTAGCTCTTAAAATCATATGTGGATTTTGTGACTGTTTCAGACAGAAGTTTAACAGTTTAGTATAATTCCTATGAAAATCGCTAGAGGTGATGCGTGTGACTTTTGTGCCTCACAAAATACTGCACAAATATTGCTTGTGTTCAAAACACATTTCCTACCCCCCCATTACACCATCGGTTGAGAAACTCT
>JBAJNP010005008.1:0-30720 GCA_036877545.1 Yasuhikotakia modesta | reverse complement strand
CCATCGCATGATCATTTTACATTCCCACATGGACATGATGGGAACAGAGATAAAATGGTACGTTTACGAGTTTTTATGGGAATTGCTCGTGTTGAAGATTTTGTGTTGAAGATTTTGTGTTTCAGAGTCGAGCGAAACAGGATGTGATGAGGACCGTGAGGAAGATGATGGAGGAGAACAGGGTCATCAGAGAGCGGCTGCTTCACCTGAGGCAGATGAAGGCTTCTCGTGTCTGTGAGTGTATTAGGTTTTATATTTATTATTAATATTATTACACATGACCCATAACATGCTTAAGGGTCACAATTTGATCCTGCTTTTAAACCTACAGGTGGTGCCACAAGTACAAGTGAAATGTGAAGAGGAACAGATGCTGTTTGCGATGCAGATTTATATCAATTATTCTATTCTTTATATATACATTATATATATTCATCCTGATGTATTTTTGTTTTTCTGCACCCTCGTGTATGATTGTTTTATGTAGGTAAGGTTACCTACTAGTTCCTGTTGAAGAGTTTAAGAAATTCAGTATAAGTTATGACCACCAGATGGTGATATTATCAAACGTAAGAGCAGCTGCACATCCACTGGTTATAAATAAACTATAGGGTTTAGTTTAAAAGACTGTTCCTCCTTTTACATTTTGATGCTTTTGCAGCTAATATGTAGATGTTACATAAAGTGTATAAAAAACCCTGGTGCAACATTTGTGACCAAATGTGGACATATATATTAAAACCCAAAGTACTGATGTGGACGTAGATGATATTAAAACAAGGGCTGTACATTTTGGTTCACCTGCAACTAAAATGTATTTAAATTAATGTAATTTCTGAAAGAAAAGTGTCCATGAATTCTCTCGTTTCATCTCCACTGTGCGTTTGCTGACTCTTCCCCCTTAAGGATCCTACCATTTAAAATATTAACCAACCAACAAAAATTAACAAAGCGTTTTAAAATAATAAAACGATAGAAATGCAATTACAATTGTTGTTACTGGTTGTGGTGATGTCACATCTTAACAGCAGTCGTAAAGAATCGCCCCCTGTGACGTCATTTCTAATTGCAAGCGCCCATCCGGTTGGTCTGAAAAGTGAAAAATCCCATTTCCGGCGTTGAGTGTTTGGCGTCTGTGCTGGAGGCACGTAAGTGTGTTTGTTAAGTATATACGAGTGAAAATATCAGTGCAACATGGTCTAAAAGTTTATTATAGAAATGCATTAAATTAATCTAAACTGAATTAAATACCGACATTAATTCTGTAGGAAACTTTACATGCTTAACCCATTAACCTATTTAATTATAGTGGTTTACTATGGGACAACGCTTTACCCTAGAATGCATGGAGCAAAATATCTGCACGGTTGCATAAAGGGGGTCGGGAACCTGATTGAACATGACATGGTTCGTCAAAAATGATATAACGCTATTAAACCACAAGGGCTTTAACACCAGAGCTGGGTTTAATGTAAACCATTTTTACATCGTGGTAAAACATTTAGCCAGCGTTCAGATGCATTGGTTTGGGGTTTCTGCTGGTTTAATATAAGAGAAACACGGTTTGGTTTCGTCGTTTGTAAAGGTAATCCTGTATGTTATTAACTAGATATTTATATTAAATTTACTTGTAAATAATCGTGTATAATTAAACTGTTTCCCAGTACCTGTTAAACAGCTGCTATAATAGTAATATTTGTTTTCATTCATTTGTTTTGTTTCATTTGCTACCATTTCATGTACTTACAGGGTTTAATGGCTCAAAGTACTGTTTATAAGTTTAACACGTGTTTCTGTCGTGCAGAGTTGGTGTGAAATGGCATTAGAAAAGGGACAGAGACCACAACAGCCATCCAGCGCTGGGGACTCAGTTGCTGGCCTTCACAGGGGGCTCACGGTGGAGGTGTGTGCCGGCCACATCTCCACCTATCGGGTCTCCTGTGGAGATCCCAGCAATAGAGTCTCTGGCAAAGGACCGTCCACCAAGGCTGAAGGACCAGTGGCACACAAAACACGGTTTGTGTTGTCTTTTGTGGAGGTGTTTTGTGCTCCTTTAGAAACGTATAGTTTCCAAGTCAATTTTTTTAATGCTTTGAAACGTTGCAAAATGTGTCCATGTTTATGAGTGTTTTTGACATAAATATTGCACTGTTAGCCCATAATGCCCCAACCGTCAACTTTGCAAATGGGATGATAAATTAATTTATTAAATATTTTTAATAAAATTTATTTATACAGGTATATGTTTCCATTATACAGTGTTGGTGCGCAGCAGCAGTGAAGAATGGACCTGAGGTAAACCAAGCCTCTATAACTTGAAATTTAACTTGTAACTAAAGTCACGTTCTTGTAACAAAAACAGTCCCTTGATATAGGGATGGTGTGCTGCATAGGTGGACAAAGGTCTTGTTGGGGACTCAGAAGCTGGGCTTTGCAGGGGCTCGCAGTGAGGGTGTGTGCCGGCCACACCTCTACTGGTGTCTCCTGCAGGGTTTCTAGCAGTGGGGTCTCTGGTAGAGTACCGGCCGCCAGGGCAACAGGACCACCGGTGGACAATATAAACAACAAGGTGTGTGTTGTCCTGTGCTATTTTAGAAACTTCTCATTTCTAACTGTAGCTTTTGAAAGCCTTCACTTTGGAAAACTGAAACATTGCAAAGTGCATCCATGTTGACCCCGTAACCAAGCACAACTGAGATGGCTAGCACAACGTTCTGGGCTCCTGTCTTCATCTTCGTTAATTCAGCCTGTTGCTTTGCCTCACATGCAGACCTGTTAGCTTAAAATTTTGCATGTAAAGTGAGTGGTGGCATGTTACACAAACCCAGTTTACAAGTTTATTCATGCACATGTTTGTTTCTGTTATACAGTGTTGGTGCGCAGCGGCAGCGGAGAACGAACCTGAGGTAAACATGACAAGCCGGCCACCCAGACTTTTAGCTTGAATTTTACTTGTAAATGTAACTGAAGTCACATCCTTGTAGATAAAAAATGTACTGTTAGAAATTAAATGTACCTTGTAGAAATATGTACTGTTTCAGTGTTCAGTGTTAATGCAAAATGTATTAATACAGTGTATTGTTTTGTGTTGTACATGCTTAAGTTTACTATTTTCCATGTTTATTTTTCTATTGATATGTAAAGCTGCTTTAAAGCAATGTGACATTTTGTGATTTATAAATAAAATTGATTTGAATTCAACCCAATTATACTTGAATGTATTGTGTTCTTTAGGGTTAAAAGATTTTAACTGGTTTTGAAACCGTGTGACCCTCATTTTCAAGAGCTTTTAAAATGGATTTGATTGACAATTATTACAGGAGTGTCTTATGTGTTTAACTGCCTTTAAACTTTCTCAGAGGTCAGAACAAAGCAGAAAGAATATGCTGAACAATGTGCTGCAGTTCCGTGTCTGCGTGACATTACGGCCATGAGCATTTGATATGGATTCCAACACTGAAATAAGCTGTAATTATTTTTACCACCGGGATCATTTAGGTTCATGTGTTGAAACACGCAAAGCAAGCAGCACCACACCTTCACTTCAGCGGCGTTCTGAAGCCTCAGCCGCAAGCAGCCGTCGCTTAAAGTCATTTTATAATGATGTATGGATTAAAGGAAAACAAATTATCTTCCAGGAAATAAGATATTAAACAATACCACATCATCATACACAGTTTATTATGGTAGGACAATTACAGTTGTTTATTTTGTTTAGTACATCCACATCGTTAGTTTAATTTATTGCATCTACTTTATTATCTAGTTTGTATCCAAGTTAAAATTAAACTTAGTAGTATTGCTTTGGTAGCAATTTCTCATGCTGAGCCCTGTTTCAAATACTCTGTGAATTTAGCTGCACTGAGCTCAATAAATACGTTTAGGTTGATTAAAATTTCTGTTCATCTGTCTACATCACCGTAAAGCTATTTATTATCTTGTCACTTCTTTGACAATCAAATCCAATATGTTGTGTTATAATGATCTACAGTGAGATGTCATCTCTGACTCGAATTGGCACAGATGTGATGTGGTCAGATGCATATGAAAACAATGACAGTGACTCAACTCTCACATTACTGCACACACCTTAAGTTGCACATCTTTTATAGCTTATTTTCTTTTATGACAGAATCCATAATTTATGAAATGGCACCCATTGAACAGTTGACAATGTGTCCTTTTTGAGGCATATGGGTGGGGTTACTGTAAAATACACCCTTTGCCATTCCTGCTAGAACAGTTACACCAGTAATAATTGAAATTGTTACAGGTTGTACTTTTAAAATACGTGGTACAGATTCCTAGAGAGCACCACCTGGGAACAGCAGCTGTTTTGACCAACCTTGTTGTGGAAAAGCCCAAGTAAACTGAGTTTCTTCTTGAGGTTGATATACAACTACAATTTAAGACTTCATTTAATAGATATGAACCGTTGACCCTGGCTGATGGCAATCTCATTAAGCTGAGCTTTACGGCCTTTAATTCACAGAGTGACAGAAAGCAATAAAATCCTTATGAATTATAAAACATGTTGTAAAAAAAGTCCTTGGTGGCGTCCACAAGGTGCAGTTACCAGAGTAAAATTTGGCCAAAAAAAGGTAAGATGGCCAATATCATGAATCTATCAGGGGTTCTTGAAAACTGAACGTTTCATTATAAATGCTTTTGTCATCTTTCCCGCCAGTGTGCCAGTATAATTGCATATCGCCGTGAGGAAATGGAGTAATGTTAGGGTAAATCCGTCAAGTGCTTTGCATTGCGCAAGAGCTGATGAGGGCGTAATAAGGTGCTGGGTCCATACAGCCGAGAGGGACACAGACAGGCCGTCCAGCTGTGTCAGAAACATTAGACTTGTCTTACCATGCAGATTTCTGTCGGTATGTGAGCTCACAGTCAAACGGTCACGACATCAAGTCACAGACTATAGCGGTTGCTGTAAAACAGCGTATTTCACCATATGGGGTCTAATGGAAAGAGCTATAATCAAACAAACACTATCAGAACGCAATTGTCCTGAACCGCATTTCCGTGGTCCGTGTGAAGGAATAAGACCGTTGTGTCGTTGGGGCCTCATCTGTTGGTCTGTTTTTTTCTATAATCAGAAAAATGAGGTCAGATGTGATGCTGTGTTACATTTATAAGCTCAATGTTCTCGTGGTGCAGTTCAACCCTAAAAGTGGGGCTGTGGGCCGCATCAAATGCTTCGTCTCCGGGGGCCTGAATTGTGCATAATGGTCTGCTTACATTTCAGTGTAGCTTAGCAAAGACAAATGTGTTTAGGGCACTGAACAGTGAAATTGTTAAGGGCTCCAAATTTCAGTTTGCAGATTTGCTTCACACTCAGATCATTAATTTTATAGGATATTGTTGTTTTAACTCTTGGTTTTTAAATTATATGAACCTAAATTCATAATGAATTTTTTTCCTCAGCCACTTAATGTTTCGAATCGTGGTGGTGCTTCATAAATGTAAACAGTTAGTACCTCTAACTCGTACTGGTTATGTTTCCATGCCATTTTAATGAAGTAATCAGGTGCGAATTTGGTTGTAAATGCTTTAATCTGTGCAGATTAACTGGGCCACTTTTGTGGTTGAACTCGGACTTACTGCAATAAAAGTCAGGCGCTATTCAAAACGTCCCTACAATCATTATTATATCAAACTGAAGCATTTTCTAAATCCAGACGATGTGTGTAATATACTTGAAATAGTATAATTGCAGTTCCAGTGTCTTTCTTTGAAATTTCTTTGGCCGTGTCTCACTTGGAACCAGTTGTTGAATTCTAAGCCAAAGAAAGCAATAAACATTAGGAGAAAAGTGTTTATAAAACACTCCATTATCCCGTGTGTCTCTAAAAGAATACAGTCTTTTATTACTCTAAACTTCTGATCATTTTCCCATCCTTGGCCTGAACTAGTGTTTTGATTTTGTTTACATTTTGGCTTGTTTCTTGGTCTCTGTATAATTTGCTTCAAACCGTCAAAAGCTAAATCTGGGGCAAAAGCCAAACTATTTAAAAAACTAAATCCACTGTAAAGTTTGTTGTAAATTGAATAGGAACCAACCAGTAAAAGACATTTAAGACTGAGGTTTACATTTATCTGGCATGGCAGTTGTGTTATGAGTTAGATTTCATTTTTTTGCCACGTTTATATGCAATATAAGGAAAGACTGTGTGGGTAAATTGTGCAGCATGCAAGATTTTTAGTACCATTGTTTTATAATTAAACACTGTAGCAGGAGTTGTTGATGTAAACAAACTGGACGTACCAAACTCATGTTTTTTGTTACAGAAATAAAACAGGCTTGTCACAAGTTCTTTCACTATAATAAAGACATAATCACTTAAAGTGATTATATTATAGGTTAGATTAGTGAATACATTATTAGATTATATTATAGCGTCTTCCTGTGTTCCCTTTGTAACAATCCGCCCGGTCTGCTCTCTCAGGCACCGTGAAGCAATATTATAACAATCTTCCCTTTTGCCCGATATAACAATCTGCCTTGTCTACAGCGCCCACAGGCCACCGCACAAGTGCTTGTCAAGGTTTATCTGTTAAAACGTCCCTCCAGCGTCGACCCTGTACCATTGAGTGTGTGACAGTACCGGCAGAGTGATCGTTCTGACAAGACCTCTGCGCTGGTTCCTCTTGCACTAATGAGCGCTTAGCACTGCTCTCTCCTGCCCTAATGATATTTTATCCTCCAATCATGTGCTTTAGTTTAATCATCTAAATGACTCTGAAGAAGTCACAAAGGAACACAAATCGGCCTGATTTTAACCCCGGGAGTTCCCTGCAAATCACTGTTATTACAGCGAGAGGAATATGTAAAGGTAAATGCTAAAACGGTTCCCAAAGCGTTTACGCGCAGAGCACAAATGATGTGAACACGATGATTCATAAAAGCTTAATGAAGCCATAAGCCAAAGCCATTGCCACAGAATTAAACCTGTCAAAATCACAGAGCATGACTTCTCTGGAGAGCTGTAATAATGCGGCAGGAGCCCAGACTTGGTGGAGACACTTAAGTGTTAGTTTTGACAGGACTGACTTGTAGTGCTGCATTCTCTAGGAATCAAATAATTACCACAGCATGTTGCAGATCCTGCAACAGGACAAGGGAAGTTACACGTTAAGTTTGCTTCACCTTTGTTTTCATTTATTTGACGCATTACAAACGAACCTGAAGTGTTTTCAGAAAACCTTTTGCATTTCAAGCTCATTTTTACAGTGATATCAGTGAATTTGATGGTATCTTGACAGCATGCAGCTGTCAGAACTTGTAAACTGTGAAGTCAACTTGACAAAACAGAGAATAGTTGGTAGCCCTGAAACTGACAGACTCCAGCCACTGCGAGTGGGCGCCATACGCCATACCAGGGTAGCAATTTTACGGTATTACAGTTAAATCCTGGTAAAAAGAACCGGATTCCAGGGGTCTAATTACAAGGTGTTAATAGCAGCAACAATATAATGACTGTAATTTACATGCTAGCCTAAAGCCTTTTTTCCCCTCCAAATTTATGTCACGTTCAATTTGTGAGAGGAACATTGTGCACCCTACCCTTATAATCATATAACATGTTTTGTTGTGATATTTAGGTTATGATCAATTGTTTTAAATACTTTTAAACCAAAATTCTCACTTTTATCAACTTTTGCACGAATCAGTCAAAGTGTTTCTGTGGGAGAAACTAACTATTAAATGAATCATCTTCGGTATTATATAATGAATTTTGTTCTAATTTTGTCACCGACCATTTTTCTCCTAAATCTTACAAGGTTGATTTACTACAATCCAGTTTTGATGCCAGTATTAAAGCTTCAGAAGAAACTTTAGTTTGACATATTTCATCAGTTGTTAAACACAATGTCATGTATAAACGTGATGAGAGTTAAAGCGCTCAGGAACACAACACATCTCTTCCTGGCGAGCTTTGTGTCCTAAAACCCAGTGCGCGCTCTTCCCAAACACCATCCTGGGCATCCTGTGCGCGTCCCCGCTTCCCAGTTAGTGACTCCCATCAAATGCTGCCTAAATAGGCGGCTCGCTAGATTTTGGGACACAGACTCCATCTGTGCGATGATTGGTTCAAACTTTGGATGGTCTTGTAACTTTGTGCGAGTTATGGTTGGTGTTAAAGTTAAGCCGCAGAGAGCGCGCGCGGGTTAGTGACTCTTCCTCCAGTGTCCATGCGGGATACAGCTGCTCCCTCCAGCAATGACTTCGGCTTGTTATAAGAGTAAAGTGTCCTCTGATAATGATGATGAAGATGGTTCCGGTTCGGTCCGAACCCCGAGTCTCCCGTTCAGCGTTGAAGCCCTCATGTCGAGGAAAGACACACGGACTGAATCCGCGTCCCGGGGAACGAACCGGACCCCGTGCTTTATAAACCGCGACCCTGGATCAATGGACTTTCCCGAACATTGTGTTCCTGAGAAAGAGGATTTAATCCCTGTATCCTGGATTAAACCCGGGTTATCCACGACATCACGTAAATGTCTTTATTATTGCTTAACATGTTGTTGTTGCTGCTGTATGAATATTACATAACAATTTAACATTATTATTTACAGCCATTACAAGAAACTGTAAGACTTTACAAGATGACAAATTAGCAATTAAAGAGTTAAACTCTTTATTAAGATATAAGATATATGGATTAAGATATATCCAGTAAGACATTTCTCTCTTAAAAATAAAGAATAAAGGGAGCTAAAAAAAGCTTTATATAAAATGAGTTATATAAAGTTAGTTAGTTATTGAACGTAGAAGAACCATTTTGGTTACCCACAGAACTGTTCAGTGACATTTACTTATTCTTTGCTAACCTTTAATGGTCTGTAAAACCTTTATCCTCAACAAAGCACCGTTTGTGCAAAGAAGTAGTTCTGAGGATGTTAAAGGATCTTTATTGAAACATAATAAAAACAGTTAATAAGAAAGTCCCACTGTGTAAAAACAAGCTCTTTATTATTGAAGGAAGGGTTTGAGGTAACTGATGTCTCATTTACAGGAGCTCAGAGTCCCACAACATGTTCCCTCAGAAAACACAAGAGCAACCGCAAGCCTCGGACCCCTTTCACCACAACCCAGCTGCTGGCCCTCGAGCGCCGGTTCCGTCAGAAGCAGTACCTGTCCATAGCAGAACGGGCTGAATTTTCCAGCTCTCTCAGTCTGACCGAGACGCAGGTGAAGATCTGGTTTCAGAACCGGAGGGCGAAGGCCAAGCGACTGCAGGAGGCCGAGCTGGAGAGGCTCAAAATGTCCACCAAACCCATCCTGCATCCCGGCCTCACGCTTCCGTTTCCGCTTTGTACGCAACCCCAGACTGTTCCCCTGTTCTGCGGACAGTCTTTCCCTTTTCCCAGACATGTTCTGCCCATTCCACCTGTGGGAATATATTCGTCACCACTGGGCTTCAGTTTGTGCTCGCTAGCAAAAGACGGGTTCTCCGTGGAGTCAGTGTAGACCCCAGCAGCTAAACTATGTGTAACATCAGTGTAAATGATTTTATAATGGAAACCGCTCTGGTTGATCTACTGGACATACTGGCATTTAATGGTGGAGATGCAGGTGTAAGGATATCAGATTTTATATATGATTAGCGTTAGTTTATATTTGTAAATTTTAAATGCAACGGCTATGTAAAGCAGCAGCGAGTGGTTTATTATTTGAAATTTAGTCCTGCAGGTTTTATGAATTTACAGTTGTTTTCTTGTCAAAATCTCAGTGTATAAGTAGTGTACTTAAGGGGAGTTTTATTTTAAAGGGTGTTTCAAAAAGTTGCTGATGGTTCCAAACTGCAACATGTTTATTAAAAATAAATGCATCATAATATATTTTAAAACTTTGTAATTTTATGAATGTAAATGATTGTATAACAAAAAGTGCTGGTTGCATAATAATTTGAGATGATTGATTTATGAGGAGAGCCGATTGTTTTCTATCCTCAGTGGAAATTTTAGAGGAAAACTTTCCAAGTAAATTACCAAGTAAAAGATTAAACACATTTTACTTGGATTTGTGAGGTGTGATTGTTTTAGGGGAAATTTAGGGAAGGCGATCGGCTCACCCCTAAACCTTCAGGAGCGTTAATGCTTTTTAAATTGAGCTCCTGAAAAGAGGCTTTTGAGCGTCTGTGCTTATAATCAGTGAGATGTTATGGCTGACCTGTGTAGCTCTTTATGCTGGTGGTCCCAGGAAAGTTAATTAAACTGTGTCTTTACGTGAGGCATGAAAACTTTGGGTCAGGATTTCAGCTGCTAAATCTCTCTGTGTGTCGCAACACAGGAATTTGTTGACCTGTCACAGTTCTTCAACCATCTTAATCTAGCCGGTCATAATCTAGAATTTATGATGGATTTATAGCGTTTGATGTACGGCTGGCTTTTCTTTCAGTCTATAATCTTCTATTGCTATAATTATATCTTAGAAAAATAACCCAATATATTAAGTCACAGACCCTGAGCAAGAGAAACTGTGTTCTCCACATCTCCATGAGTCTTAGCATGTGCATCGCTGAAGAAAGGTCTTCAGTCTTACAGCTGAAAATACCCTTGCTTTTGTTTTGCGATTCAACTCAGAGCCTTAACTGATTGTGAATGCCTAGCCGTATGTCAACCAGACCCGTTTGTAATTGTCCTTAGCTTTTAAGTTTAACTCCACCGGTGTGAAATGGTGTATGCTAAGAACTCGCTGATAAAGGGCACCAACATTACATGATTGGCTTCAACCCCTTCAGCTAACTTAACTGTGACATTGTTTGGCAAAGACTAACCGTTTCTTGTTGCTCTAAAACGGTGTTACAATTAGCAACTATTTCACACTCCATTTCTGTTGCTTTGTTTTAAAAACAAGCTGCAACATTAGTTTGATAACAGATCTTTTGTTGTGCAAAAATCTTCTCTTGGCCAGAGAGCATGGCTTGACTGCTTCACGGCCGAACTGAAAGATCTTTGTGCCAAATTTTCCTGACTGTTCAATCCACTTAGTGGAAAACTTTAATCCTTAGTAACTGCAAGCAGGGAGGTCTGCAAAGGTGGTTTGAATCTTTTCTTTGTAATGATTGTTTTTATTCATCCAAATTCAGCACTTTAAAAACGGCGTTTTTGATCTGTGAAGGACAAAAATTAAACCATTTAGTAAGTAATTGCCTCCCATGTCCCTAAACCATTATGGGGACGTTTGTACAAACACAATGCATTTCAAAAGATAAAATAAAGTCACTCAGATTAACACTTTGATTTTATACTTGAGAATAAAAGCGTGTCTGGTTACATTATATAGGACATTTCCCAGATATATAAATTCTTTGCAGTCACAGCACTAGCAATGCTGTGCTAATGACAGTAAATAATCTGTGACTAAATGCAGATAAAATAACATTTTGGCTCTTTGTTTTTCAAAGTAAGGCTTTTGAAACCGGCTTCAAAGCGTCATTGGCTTCCAGTCGCTGCCATTCACATATTTATTTTATTTATTTAAATGCTAGATAGTGTGTTTGTTGGTCTTTGTGTCCTGCCAGATATATACTGTTATTGTTAAGCTTTTCCACTAGGTGTAGCAATTTCTTCGAGGAAATAAAGGCAGTTCATTTTTCATGCACCTCAAACATGCACAAAATAATGCACAAAATAATGCATAAAATAATACACAAAATAATGCACAAAATAATGCATAAAATAATACACAACAACTCTGAGACATGACTTGAATATATATTTTAATATATTACTTTGAATAAAAACTAAAATCGTAGCAGTTGATTTAACTTATATAATAGTGGGGATGTTATATTTTACTTAAACTAAAATTCTGTTCTTCCTCCTGTTTCAGGAGCAATTTGTCATGTTATAAACTGAAATAATGGGAGTGCCGGAAAAGAAATATGTACTTTGTGACACACGGCCGCTAACATGCGATCGATGGCTGGGTGTATTTTAAATCACACAAGCAGATCTCGCTCAAGGCCACATTTGAGGACAAATCACCCGGACCTGTCATTGTTTAACAGACATAATGTGACTTCCGTCTTCAGAGGAACAAAACGTTTGTGTGCAATATTTACAGGGACTTTTCGAGGCAGACCTGAGGTACAATAAAGGCAGTAGCTGTTCTAAGCGGCGCACGAATGATAGACAAAGAGCACAATGGCTCTGATGGGGAAAAAACAGGCCAGTGTACGTCGGTGCACTGAGCTCCACACACCTGCCAAAATGACCTGTGGCTCGGCCGTCTCGCTGCTCAGCAGAGCAAACAACAAAACCCCTGTGACAAAAACAAACTTCACACTTTGTATTTTCCTCTTCACAGAGCTTTACAGAAACATGTTTACTCAAAACGAGAGCTTGGCTGCATTCGGTGTTACGCGAAATAATGAAAAGCGTTTGTTCAGTTTAGCTTTTAAACTGAACAAATGAGTAACAGGATGTAGCTGCTGTGAGAATATTTCTGCAATGGAAGATTAGCAAATATAGGCTGATGTTTTCTCATTGTTTGTGTTAATGTGGTGAGACCCCAGTTTAATTTGCACCAGCAGGAGTGAACAACACATTACCATGAAGAGCATGTTTACACCAAGGAAATTCATAGTTCAGCTGAAGCACATGACAAAAGGAGTCATATCTGAGCTCACGGTACTCTGGAGGATGGAATGAAACAGTCTTTTCAGGTGGTGTCATTATGGGAAACCCCTTTATCTCGCCTTCAAAGCCCCAGAGCAGGTGTGTTGTTTGAAACAATCACTTTATTCAAGCCTCTGGGAAATAAGAGTGTCTCTTTACTTGTGTGAGGATGTGGCCTGTATGTTTATTCTCATTTTAACCTATTTATGGCACAATATAATAACTAATGTGCTTTAATGCATCACCACCTGTTCCCATAAGGACAGCAGGGGGGATGCACGTGCAATGCAAATATTATAATAAACATTAATGCAAATATTATAACTGCGTGTGAAGTTAAGGTACGTTTACACGACAACGATGCATTAGCAACGAAAATGATTTTTGCGTGTTTTGTTTACAGACGACCAAACAACCGCAGTTTGAACGAAACGCTTTACTGCGCATGTCAGGCCAGCGCGACGCGAACGCGTAACACGCATGCGCACCACGTCACGTTTTCGCGTTCACACGGAGGCGTGAACCGGTATCGTTTACAGAAACTTACACCTAAAAACCCTCAAGTTTGGGTTTTCAGCACCTCAGAGACCGCAAGACCTGAACCGGGTGTGTAATGAGCCATGCATGTAACCCAAGCGGTACCAGGGGCTCCAGGACAAACTGAGACTCGAGGTATTTAATGCAAATTCACGATGCACTTGTTATGGAAATTGATTTAATAAATGCTGACACCCACTGGTTTGTGAAATCCCATCATCCCCGAAAACAAGTAACAGAACCACACACGATTATTTAAAATATCAGCCAAACTGCAGGTGTATTAAAACATACATGCCAACATCTGATTTGTAAAGCAACTTGGTCATGAATGCATTTGAATGTTTGATTTTAACTACACTTGGTTAACTGTTGTGCAACTAGCAATGGGTCACAAAGTTAAATCTCGGTCCCAAAGTGAAGCCAGTTGAGATGCTGCTCCTCAGGGTGAGGTGTGTCAGATTTGAGGACGGTACCCCCCCATCAAGCAAACTGTGGATCTCAAACTCCCCCACGGCTGTTACTGTCTAAGAATGTTATAATCTCCTCCCTACATCACAGGATGTGGAGTAACCCAGTTCTGGGCTTCAGACGTGGACGTTGTTTGCAGAACGAAGGCTTGCACTTCAGTGACTTTGATCTCCGGGCTGCATTTGTTCCTGTATGCAGTTGTTTGTGTTTGAACAAGGTTGAGAGGTCTTAGCTTAGAGCTCGCCATTATAAATATTTCACTGGCGATGCAAAAAGTGCTAAAAGAGAAACGCAAGTAAACTAAAAATAAAGAAGCTTTAAATAACCGCCACAGGTTTAGTCGTACCTCAGTGTACTGCAGCGCTGCAGGAACAGACTGTCTGTGGAAAGGACACAAGTTTTTGCTCATATTCAGCAGCAACAAAAAGCTTTTCTGATGGGAACTATTTTTAGGGGGGATGCAATGTATACAAAACATGTCCCTGAAGGAAATGTCGTGCAAGAGGTCAAAATAATAAAGTACAGTGCAGTTTGTTCTCTATGTAAGGCAGCAAATTAGATATGATGACTGTGGGAGGCTATGGGTTAGTTTGTACATTACAGCAGCTGCTTAAGTGAGTGATGCTGTGACTGTTGTGACTTGTGTGATGCTGTGACTTGTGTGATGCTGTCATTGGAGTGATGCTGTGACTGCTGTGACTTGTGTGATGCTGTCACTGAAGTGATGCTGTGACTGGTGTGATGCTGTGACTGGTGTGATGCTGTGACTGGTGTGATGCTGTGACTTGTGTGATGCTGTCACTGAAGTGATGCTGTGACTGGTGTGATGCTGTGACTGGAGTGATGCTGTGACTTGTGTGATGCTGTCACTGGAGTGATGCTGTGACTGCTGTGACTGGTGTGATGCTGTGACTGGAGTGATGCTGTGACTGGTGTGATGCTGTGACTGGTGTGATGCTGTGACTGGAGTGATGCTGTCACTGGAGTGATGCTGTGACTGCTGTGACTTGTGTGATGCTGTCACTGAAGTGATGCTGTGACTGGTGTGATGCTGTGACTGGTGTGATGCTGTGACTGGTGTGATGCTGTGACTTGTGTGATGCTGTCACTGAAGTGATGCTGTGACTGGTGTGATGCTGTGACTGGAGTGATGCTGTGACTGGTGTGATGCTGTGACTGGAGTGATACTGTTGCGAGAATCGTTTGGCCAAATTGATCCACTTCACATTTGATTGAAGGGGATTTTAAACGGAGGGGAATTCGTGCGGCAGTTTCTGGGGTGTTTCTCACACTCGTAAGACACCAGAGTTTTCATGTGGTAGTTGTTTCTGTTTTGTTGAGAAAGCTGCAGCGAGTGAGTCATCAGTTTCTCCTCAACTGTAGGGCACATGTGACATGCAAAGATTCAGTCTTTTTTCTTCCTTTGACCAAAAGCAAACGCTTTCACAGGGATGGTGTTTCTCAGCTCGATAAACGCTGCAGAGGGACAACAAAACGCTAGATTAGAGCGTCTCAGAGGGCCTCCATCAGTTCAGAGACGTTTTGTTGCGACTCCTACATAATAGATCATTTAATCAGTGTCACCAGTAAGAGACCTAATGGCTTTTAAACAGTTCTTTTAAGTAAGGTTACATAATGACAGAACAGAGGCAGATTGTACGATTTGCGTTAGTGGTCATTGAGACAGAACCTGTAGCCGTTGAGTTGTTCCCATTTTAAAGTACAATTAGTTTGTCTTTTGAAAACCACTGCATTTTTTCTGTAGCTCCACAGAATAAATAAAAAAGGCTTCAATGTCACTTGAAAACATTCGGTGTGTAAATAAATAACACATGTAGGATGTGTTTGTAAAAGAGGAAAACTGGAGATGTCTCAAATATCCGTGTTGTTGACAACATTACTCTTGTTTTGTGGATTATGTTTTATGTTCTGGATGTGAAGAGCGACACAGCTGCAGCCGAGTTTATTTGACTCTTCCTTTTCAGAGGGGGTCGGCTGGCTCCCAGGAACTCATCTGACACGAGCATTTTTCCAACAGGGACATTTTTAGCCTGTTATTTGCTGCTTTCATTGTGAATCAGGAATTTCTGGAGAAGCACGCAAGGGCACCACTGCAATTTTATTCATGGCTTGTTTTGCATGCGGTTTGTTTCTGTGGCGACGACACAAATCTCGACAGCTCAAATCTCGTCCTTTATTCTGTAGCACAAAGGAAGAGCCTAATGCACTTCCAACACACGGTTTAAATTTATCCCCAACAAAAAAAAGTATTGGAATTATGAAGTGAAGATGGATATAGGCACACTATCAGATTGCATTGTTGTGTTCTTTGCATCAGCGCTGTGTGTGACTCCTGCGGGTTCTGATGTAAAGTGAGAGTTCAGTGTCTGTGTTGGAGGTCTAAACGTTGGCACTGAGCGGGAATTTCAGTCGTGCTCGATTGTGTTCGTTGCTTTTGAGCGGCAGCCAAACAGCAGCAGAGGTAACAATCCGGCTAACAGTCACAGGCTGTAGGAATATTTCCCTAATGTTTCCAGTTACAAAAATGTAAGAAATGTGATTTTGAATGTTCTTGGAACAATCACGACAGCCAGCTTTTTGTTTTAGAAGCATTATCTACATTATTGCTTGTTTGGATTCAAATATTTGTATTTCTGTGTTGTTCATAAAACATTTTCTACATGATATATAATATTAATAGACCATTTTACAATAATTACTGCAAGAACTGTTTAATAACCTTGAGAGAATGTTTAGAAAATGTTAGCCGGGAGGGAGAGCAAAGAAAACCAGTTTTCTCCTTCACTTTCATCAAACTAAGTTTCTCATACCTGTGTGTGTGAGAGTGTGTGAGAGTGTGTGAGAGTGTGTGAGAGTGTGTGTGTGAGAGAGTGTGTGAGAGAGTGTGTGAGAGAGTGTGTGTGAGAGTGTGTGTGTGTGTGAGAGGGTGTGTGTGTGTGTGTGTGTGTGTGTGTGTGTGTGTGTGTGTGTGTGTGTGTGTGTGATAGAGGGCATCTGTCTGCGAGTGGCAGTGATGTGATGAGATGAGTCAGATTGGACAGGCTTCACTTCAGAAACAGGCCTGAGGGGCACAGCATTAGCATTACATTCATTCAGACACGACACAGCTTTCCCTGACACTGTCCTTCAATGGACACAGAATTCATGATTTTAAAAGGCCAAACCATTTTTCCGGTCCACATCTTTTATAGCCAAGACTAATCATAAGTTTAATTAATAATAATTAATACGCTGTAATGAGATCAGAAACAGCAGAGGCGTTTTTTCTTCTGTCTGTTTTTGTTTTAATCATTATCACCGCATCTGTTATCCCAGTTGTTTTTGAGACACTATTGCTTTGTTATTCTTTGCTTATTGTTAATTCTGTAACATTCTGAGAACGTTCCCTGTTAGCGGGGACCTCCAGTCTGTTGATTTAGCCTAATCCCGCTATAGCTTCTCCAGCGCACACGTGTTTTGGGGAGGAATTTGTGCATCGCTGCTCCATTCAGGAGCTTCTTTGGCAAATTGGGTGAAACATTTGGGTCTGACGTGTGAATGGAGCGCCAGGATTAGGGCGGATTAAAGGGAACGTTTGCCTGATAACCGCTGAGATTTAGTTTAGCAGTACAATGTGTTGTTGCTCTAAACATGCAGCATGTAATAATGTTGGAGTAATGCTAAACATGAGCGTTTGTCTGTTTCTGACGTATGAATCTACTCAGCTAACACTATTTGATGGAAGAACGTTCCATTAAGTACCAATAATGTTATTGTGAATGTTCTATGAACGTTCTAAACATACAGTTTTTAAATGTTGTGTTAACCTTTTTGCTTGACTCTTAAGAACGTTATTCAGATTTTAAAATTGTGTAACATGTTTAACATTTAACAGCTTAGGAATGTAATGTTAAAATAATTCTACTAACATTATTGCAAGAAGTTTTGGATAATTTCGAGAGAACTTTTAAAGAACGTTTTGAGAATGTTGCCTGTTGGCTTGTAATCCTCACGTATCTGAAACAGAATGACAGATGATCACTGGCAGGTCAGGTGGGCATGCAAACACAGAGACGGTTCTCACCTGCGCTGTAGCATCAAGATATCAGCATGTACCGCAGACATCAGACATGCAGCGCTGTCAGTCGACGTGTGGATCTGTTGATGCATCGCTGCTGCGCCCCTCACAGTTCCCGACCCTTTACTTATTAATCTGTCACAGCAATTGTATGGGAGCTATTAGAAATGCATTAGTTCTGGCTATGCATACAGTATCAGTTGAGATTTAACCTATACATTTCAAATGAGGGGGAAAGAATTAATCTAAAAGACTGATTGCGCTTCCATCGTTGTTCAGTCAGTCTCAGTCTTTGTCTACAGCGGAGAATGTGATTTCAGGCAACTCATTATTACATGTTGTCAAAGTCTCTCATTTCTTATTATTGTTGCATTATTAAGCATCTGTGCTGTGAGACAAACCCCTGATGACATCATAGTGAAACATGATTCTGACGTGTTTTGCCCACGACTGACATTATTAGAAAATTGTGGTAATAGACTGTCCAGCTAACAAATGTGGGTTGTTTGAATGTTTCCCTAATGTTTGCATTAAGAAGTAAGAAGACATAAAAAGTGTAATTTAGTCATAAATGTATTAATGTTGTAAAGTTTAAAGAACGTTCACAGTGTTGTAACAGTATTGGTTGTAAGATTTGTAATTTTGTTCCACTAACAGCTTAAGAATGTTTGATATATGAGAGAACCTTCAGAGAATGTTCTAATAATGTTCTTGGTTAGCTTGGTGGTTTTAAGTTTTTATCTCTGAAGGTCCTTTTCCTGCCTCTCTCTCTCTCTCTCTGTCTGTCTCTGAGGTCACAAGTAGCCAATTACTTGTACTTGTACTACTAAGTCAGGCCTGAGGAGAAGTTTATTGCTCAGATGTTGCTCTTTCATAGCTCACTTAACTTTATTTTAATTATCAACGTTCTTTCAGATGTTTTTTCTAAAACTGCTCAGGACACGTGAGATTACCGGGGTCTCTTTCTCAGGAGAAATATAAAAACCGGACACACAAGCCAAACATCTTGGTTTGTCGTTGCTTTCTAGAGAAATTGTTTAGATAGATATTAAAAATGTTAAGACTTTTTCTTAGTTTTCATATGAGTGCTACAGTAACCACAAAATAATCAGATTAATACATACAATTCAACCCACACAAAATACCCAAGCCGGATAGTGTTTATTTGAATGAATGCATAAGATAATCTTTGATCTTTGGTTTATAGTGCTTCAATTTTGTAAGCCTTTGAAAAGTGTTCAAAACAAAGACAAGAAGTATTTGAATGCTTCCTGAATGTCATGACATCTTAGGTATGACAACCTATTATAAGCTACACTTGTGGTTAGTCTGATATCTGCATGAACCTGAGGAAGTTTGATTTTAAAATAGTTCTGAGAAACGTTCTAGCAGACTGTGTTACTTACAGTACATGTACACTCCTCTGGTATCTCATCATTAAATATGCACAAGTATGCCATACAATACTGATTCTTGTCATTACACTAATTACACAGTGTCCACATCATTTCCTGTCAGCTGACACACCAAACACAACACAGAGCATCAAATGACAGCGATGAGCCACGGACGGTTGTTTCTGGATCACAGCATCTACTGTTTAATAACTCATCTAATATGCTTCCTGTTGTGTCTGAGATGAGAGTTTGGGGTTGAGTTTGAGCAGTAATGTCAGATTTGAGGGCCCCACTGTGACAGGTTGACTCTCACTCTTGGAGGCTGACAAGCAAAAACTATTTAACTCCCCGGTTTGTCTGAGCACTTCATGAGCTTATTATCTGTACTGCCGCCTTAGCTGTGTGTCAAGACAGCTTGAGAGTAACAAATAAAACTTTAGGTGGCTGAGAGTCACACTGCGTGTTATTGTTTCCTGTTTCATGAGCTGTAAAGTGAGCAGAGGTGAAGATTTATGAATATAGAGACATCACGCTAACAGTTTAAGGTTGTATGTACGTTCCCATAACAAACAGGTTATCTGAAAGCTCTGGGATTGTTTAAAACGCCTAGATCTTTAGATCTTAACATTATTGTTTTGTTTTTATTGTAGATGTTTTAACATTATTGTTTGGTTATAAGAACATTATGCAATCATTTTGTTAATTGTGTAACTTTTTAAAGTGTTCCAGTACAACATTTTTAATATATAGTTTTTTTAAAACGTTATACTCACTGCTGATAAACATGTTTTTGATAAATTTAAGAGAACTTCTAGAGAACATTGGCCAACATTCTGAGAACTGTTCCTGTTAGCTGGGTGTATATTTGTTTTTTGAGTTTTTTGGAGTTTTTAAGACAGAATTTGTTTTTTATTGGTAATTTTGTAGGTTTCTGGAGATTGAAGGCAAACAAACACCATGTTCACATGAAGCGAATGCACACATTTTAATTTACCAAAAGCCAATGAAATGACATTTCAACACCACAGAGCCTAATATTCATATCCACATATTTACTGTTCTCATGAGTTTCCAATTATTATAAATATTATAACTTATAATATTTAATACTTCCAATTATTAATAAAATGACATAATTCTACTGCAACACCATCATTTAAATGAGTGTTCACATCAATAAATGCAGTACTGTGTAAATACAAGTAACTGCACCAAATTATTTGTTGTAAAATCATGACAAAGTCCCAAAGTAACATCACAGATCAGAACATAACCGGGCGTAACAGACTCATCACAATTCATTACATTCAGATTGCAGAATTTATAAAGTTGTCACCCATAGCAGTGTTTACATTTTCTACATTATCACATGGCACATTGCATCACATCTACCGACACGGTAACGATCACAGTGTTGTTTTTACCGGGACGAGGATCCCAGACTGCCCTAAAATGTAATTACAATCTCAACAATCACCGGATGAATTACCTGTTAACTGTAACTGAGACTCCACTGCTAATTCCACATCGGCATGTTGTTTTAGAACCATCTGTTCTGGTAGTCTTTGTGTTTGGTTTTCACGCTTTAATAATGAATGAGAGGATCTGAAGAGGACAAGTACCGCAGAACAACATACATGTTCATTACGGCAATAATGGGACGGACGTTTCGTGCCGGACCATCTGCCCTTTTGTTTTGGAAAAAATGGGAAGTCTGGTGAATAAGGCAAGATGTCAAGGAAACATAATAAGAGTGGAGAGGATGAGATCAGTGTTTATCTGGCTGTGATGTACTTCATTCTGATTACACCGGATTGTTTTGGAAATGACTGGAACGGTTCATTATTCTGTGATATTTCAAATATTAATCGCTATGTTTTTTCCACTCATTTACAGAAACGACAGACAACATGAACTCCACTGTATTACAGTTTTCACCAGCATGTCATCCTACATAGATCATTATCAGCAGTTTCTCATAAACATTCGTAAGTTTATAATTATTCCTATATATTTTTTTTTAATATTGTGGCCTCCCTAATTTTTGTGGGTTCTGTAATTTATTGTTTAATAAGAGCAGCACTGTGGTTTCCTGAAATAGCCTGTGGGCAACTGGGAACACGCAGCCATACATCATTTTCTGGGGAAGTCTAGCCTATTACAGAGATCAGCCTTGCTTAAGCAACATCAGACCTGCTGTCCTCCTTCTCCAGCGCAGCAGGAGGGCTTTCTTCCCACAGTCTTAATCCCAAATCCATTTTCTCCTTTCTCAATAGCTTTCCTTGGCAAATGACTGCTGTAACAGAGACTCACGTGCCCAAATGGTTTCCTTGTGTCAGGGGAGAATTGTGGTTCAGTTTTTGTTCAGGCTGGGTGTCTCCATGCTGTTGCTTCCTGGACAGAGTCTCTGGCACCCTAACAGCAAAGCAAAAGCTCTACGGAAGTCGGCGTTAAAGGCGTATATGATTGGGTTGAGCGAAGAATTGGCCCATCCGAACCACACAAAAACATCAAAGGTTGTGGGACTGATGCAGGGCAGACTTTTCACACCACGCTTACAAAACGGCACCATGCAGTTCAGGATAAAAAACGGCAGCCAGCAACACACAAACACTCCCATTATGACAGACAAAGTTTTCAGCACTTTTGTTTCCCGTTTGAATGACAGTTTAAAGGTGCTCTCGCAGTCCACGTTAGAGCTGCTGCCCATGCTGTCGTGGCGAATTTTAGCGCTCTCAGCGGCGCGTTCCAGGGCGGAGATCCTTCTGATCTGCTTCTGGGCGATTCTGTAAATCTGTGTGTAGGTTACAATCATTATGGCGACGGGAATGTAGAAGCTGATGAGCGAGGAGGAGATGGCGTATGTTCTGTTGAGGCTGGAGTCACAGTTGTCCTTCAGCGGAGCTCCGTGAGAAGAGTTGCCTTCAGAAAAGCCTGTCGGCTGTGCCTTGTGCCATTTTAGCTGCACTGGGATGAAGGAGATAAGTACAGACAGGGTCCAGGCCACACTGATCATCACAAACGCCACCCTGGGAGTCATCTTCCTCTCGTAGCGAAACGGGCTGGAAATGGCCCAGTATCGATCCACGCTGATCACGCAGAGGTTCAGGATGGAAGCCGTGGAGCACATGATGTCAAACGCAACCCAAATGTCACAGAATGACCCAAAAGGCCAAAAACCAGCCACCTCTGTCACAGCTTTCCAGGGCATGACCAAAATGGCCACCAACAGGTCCGACACAGCCAGCGAGATGACAAAGAAGTTTGTGACTTTGGAACGGAGGTGACGGAACTTTGTGACAGCCGCACACACCAGCATGTTCCCCAGTAAGGTGGAGAGGATGAGGAGGGACAGGAAACAGCCCGTGAGAACTCGTGTTGATTGGTCACTTTCCATTAAACCGCTGTCAATAACTGTTGTTAGGTTTGAATCCATCACTGCCATTATGTTTCACTGCCACTTTATCGTGAGAAATAAACGTCCAGCAGGGAAGGAAAGGGGTTTGTTTTGAAGGCAAAGTATGAATGTTGATTGTGACATCTTCTAAAAAACATAATAAAACAATATTAATGCTTTTTATGTTTCC
This sequence comes from Yasuhikotakia modesta, assembly GCA_036877545.1. Taxonomy (NCBI): domain Eukaryota; kingdom Metazoa; phylum Chordata; class Actinopteri; order Cypriniformes; family Botiidae; genus Yasuhikotakia; species Yasuhikotakia modesta. The sequence continues at coordinate 8,014 of JBAJNP010005008.1, read as the reverse complement.
ACATGTTGTGTCATGAAGTGGTGCTGGCGTGCAGTAAAGTCATTTAAAGACATTATTAACCTAAAAAACATATATTCAGAGTAACACGATCGCTGATCCTCTCATGCATCGAGTCACAGAAATATTTCATTGTGTGTAAATAGTTTCACTCACCCGTGTTTCGCGTTTCACGCGTTTGGCGTAATAATGGAGAGGCGCGCGGTTCCGTGTCGTTTGCGCATCGCCTGTTTCTCTTAGTTTCTCAGACATGACACCAAACTAACACACCGAGCTATAAATGCACAACATCATACCGTAAAAACTTCTTAAATAGTCCTTATCACCGACGGCACAGTGGCAGAAAAGTGCTGCGCATCCGCGGCGATGCGCGCGAGTTGGAAACATCAGCAACCTCGCGCTGCTTTTCGCGTCTTTTGCACTTATTTTGCACTTATTTTGCACGACCTCCCTGTTAGCAAAAGCACAAAAATAGCACGACAACAAATCTCCGCACGCTTCAGCTCAGTGTCCTTCCTGGATTGTGTCCGTTTCCTGGATAAATGTCTCTTTCTTCTAGCCGGATGTCAGGTGTGTCGCGTCTTTACGCGCGGACAGATCGCGGCTTGACCTCCTTCAGACTGACGCGCGTCGTTCGCTCGCTGCGCCCCAAACCGGGTGACACGAAAACCGCAGTTCACACCGCGACGCGTCGCGTCTGAGCGGCGACGCGAGGATTTACAGCGACAGCGGCGTGTCTTTAAATCGCTTTAATAACTGTAACAATAAACTACAACTATACGGATTTATGATGCGTTCATGTGACGTTTGTATTGATCTCCAGGTTATTACATTTAGGGCTGTTATTAATAATTGCAGATTCATTTATAGACTTTTATATGGCGTTTTGTTTTTTTGCTGAAATACTATATTAACGCAATGCAATGATTTTTAATTCATTGCATTCAGTAGCTGTACTGCTATTGTACAACATCCATCATAAGAGGCGTTTTTTCACAAATGCAACAAACCCTCATCTTCAGATATTAGATATACAGTCGACAGTGGACGAGGCCCCCTAACGGGGACTGTTCAGACCAAACACTGTTTTATACACGCTTTCATTTCTGATACTGATGTCCAATGCATGACACGTTTTGAATGTAAAGCAGGTTTTTGTAGGTGTAGGACTGTGCATAAGGTGTTTATGAATAATAGTGAACATTTGTTTTGATGGATGTGATGCTGCAAAGCGTGAGATTGTAAGCAGCCATTAAAATGACCTAATAGCTGCTTTCATGAACAGTTAATGCAGCTGAGACAGAAGACATGCTTCAGCCAGAACAATACAGGCCATAAAGGGCTCCAGTTTTTAAGTCATCTCATTGGATGAATATTATACCATTATTAGACCCACACAGAGCCTGTGTTGTCAAATGTTATTTTGTACAGTTTTCTCATACCTTAAAAATACACTTTTTTTAACAATAACAGTGTAAATTTATATATTAACTTTATAAATTACCTTGTTCATTTATGTGATTGGTAAGTACATGACCATTTAAGGTCATCCGGCATGTATGTTTCCTTCTGTGGTATTTTTGTGATTAAAGTCATTCTGTTATTTCCAAGGTCAGATCTATGGAAGCAGACATGTGTGCTGTGTTCTCAGTGTGACACAATGAATGGGGACGCCTTAAGAATCATCACAGATGCACTGATAGGTGAGTTTCACAGCAGATACATAAATCACAGCATCAAAAGAGACAGAGTCTCTCTGAAGCCACACAAGCGGCAGATGAACGCTTGCACAACCTCACCTCCTCTTGCGTTTAGTTTCCTTCAAAATGCCAGTCGTCATCTGACATTCTGACCACAAACACCTCCTCCCCCTCAAAATACTCACAAGATCCTTAAAATAGCTCATTAATACTCATGTCTGATAGACATTCAAGACGTGTCAAAACAGAGAAGTGTCCAGCTAAGAACAGACTTTCTGTTGAATGTGTAATTGCCACAACACCTACAAAACATGAGAGCATCTGTTATTACATCCTGTCGTTTCTCATATCCCTGACTAATAAAGATCTGGTCAGAATAAAGGAAAATAAAATAATTCTAGCATAGCTAATGGCTCCTTCTTTGTGTTTCATGTCATGTTTGGGTAATTCATGTTTTTAATTTTTTTAATCTTGTGACATTTTCTGGACATTCAGAGACATTGTGTGGTTCCCTTTCAGCTGAACTTTGTGTTCTTGTGTTATCAGAAACGTTTGGTGTCATCAGAACACAAGCTGCAGGTTTCATCTCGGCTGCATCCACACAGCGTTTATACGGGAAGATACTATACCGGTGGAGCGCTGAGAGATCACGTAAACTTGTGAAATGTTTAAGTTGCTTTGATAAAATCATCTGCCAAATGCATAAATATAAATGCAAATGGCAGAGCTAATGGATTACCTGTAATGATGATTATGCAATCAGGTTCTAAAAATATAGTGATAATTAGACCGCAGGTTACATTTAAAAGTGTATATAGTCAGATTACAGTTACATGATTACATGTTGATTATCAGGCACTAACATCCGTTGCAATGTACTGGTTGCATTTTTACATTATCTATAATATATTAGGCAATTTGAAAATTTCACGCAAATGCTTTTAAGTTTACCAAAATCCTTTCAAAATCCTTAAATCATGTCAGATCTGTAGTGACAGTGAAGGAACAATAGTACATATACGGCCTTATATTCAGTTTATTTAAGGTTAAATTTAATGTAAAGCATGAAATGTGCCGAGTATAACACAATGTTTGTATTGTTACAATACAAGGATAAACTTTGAAAACAAAGTCTAGTGTATTTTTCTTCTCATGATGATGAAAACATTAACCTTAACCTTTAAAAACCTGACACAATTGTGTGACATAATTGACTAAATAACAAATATCACAGTAAATAACAAATATCACAGTAAATAACAAATATCACAGCAATACTGTGATTAAATAAATAAATAACCTGATATAAATAAATAAATAAACATAAATATTAGATAAAATGACAAAGTAGAAAGACAAGAGACATTTGATTAACAAACATGCCATTCACATAAGTTAACTGTATAACAGAAGATGTGATTAATTACATCTTGACTGTGATTGTGGTGTTTCTTTGGCAGTTATAGAAGTTCCATCTTTGGATGAATTCAATGTTTGAATCAAGCAGGTGTGTCTTTGGAAACTTTGATCTTTTTCTCTCGCTGGATGATCTTGTGCAGTTGATTTCAGGATTCTTCTAGAACAGCCAAATAAAATACAAATGAATTATTTCTAGAACGGTCAGTACAAGTTACTGAAGACTTCTGTGTTCTTCGTTCTAGACTTGAATGTGAATATTTAACTTTAACCGAAAAGAGTTTGTAATATTAAGAGGCCTTTTAATTGCCTTAATGTTGTAACTTTCCACAGAGGTATGGAATTAAACATCAAAACGTAATGTTAAAGACATTTCCATTTTATTTGGTGTACATTTGATCAGTACTTGTGTTCCTTGGGAGTCAAACCCACAAGTTTTGCGCTGCTATAGTAATTTTGAGCTACTGAAACACAACTGTAAAAACATAACAGTGTAATATCACAGAAAACATGGAGAAACGTCTTACCATGTTAGCAGGCAGATGAAGACGGTCTATTAGATCCAAAATGTTGCTCAGATTATCCTTGTGAGTCAAACCTTTTACAGACTTCACAGTTTGTTTCAGGTGGTCGACAAACACCACCTCACACGCACACTGTTAAAAAAAACAAAGAATACAGAATAAGTTTTTCATTTAAAGTTCAGCAGTGTTTGCTATTACTGAGAGAATAAGCGCCACACTCACTTGATGGTGCTTCAGCATGGATTTGATTGGTTGAGAGTGGTTGAACATCTACAAATTGATTGAAAGTCAGTTAATATCAGATAGTGTGAGAAAACTCCAAATAGTTTGAATATTAATCCACTAATCCAGTTTTTCCTCTAAGATAAAGAGAAAAATTTCCCCCTTCAGACTCAACTCTTCAACTATTTCCAATCGCAAAAGTTTAACTCAAGTCAAACAACTGATTGCGGTGTGTAGTGCTAAAATTGAATGTTCTGCTTTTAAAAAATGTAAGCAAGTATAATTACGTACCGTCAGATTATGATCATCTTTAAGTTTGTCTTTAAGATCTTTAAGATTCTTCAAAATTTCAGAGAAGACATCAGAGACGTTTGTCTTCTGTGCAGAGCAGAGGGTGAACAGAGCGAGAAGCGTTAAAACTTTCATGTTGTATTTCAGAGGGATGCGTTCTGCAGATAATGATCTTCTTCTGTCTCAGGCTTTTATACAGACCTTAAAGCAGGAAGTCATCACCGCACACATACCTAAATAAAGCCATGATGTAAGTTTCTAAAACAGTAGAGGTGGAAAACATTACAAGAGTTTCATTAGGATTTTTTCTGCCCACTTGGAAAAAAAATGGCAATTTTTTTGTGGGAATATAATGTTGTAAAATAATATGATATTGACTGTGGGAGATAATATTAAATAATAATATTGACTGTGTAAGAATTGTTTGGAGATTGAACTTTATATTTACGTTTATTCATTTAGCTTTGAATAAAGACGTCTCTATAGTCTCTTTAGTTCCTTGACTTTAACTAGAGTTCTCTAAGGCTAATTTTGACCAGCTTTTTGATTATTTTGTGTCATTTAAAGTTCATAGCAAAGTAAATGTGACTGAAAATGGGTAAGTTCACATATTGCTTGAGGCAAGCGGAAGAGACGGCTTGTCTTTGAAACGTTACCCAGTTTGTTAAATTGTTTTGCACATGGCTGTGGTCACATTCATATCTGTAGCATCGCGATAAAAATTATTTAGAGATTCTGTCTTGTTAAACAGACTAGTCATGAGTGTTTAGTGGTTTTCATATTTTGTCAGCAACATATATTGGCATATTGGCAACTTTTATATTAATATTAAAAGGTTACAGCACAGATATTTAGGAATTAGAGGTGGTTATTTGTGTCAAATTGGGCTTTATGAGAGAAGGTCCTGTCCACAGCTAAAGTGATGTGAAATATAAACTCTACGATCTGTAATCACACGTTACCCATCGGTTGAGGAATAAGCTGGTTAGCAGCTTTGTGCTTTTCACAGTGGCTCTCAAAAATAGCTAACCAAAAGCCGTAGTCTGGGGCATGTGTTAGTATCTCATATGTCACTGAAGAAAACCCATTGATGAGGTCAGAAAATTCATGAACCTTATGTGCTCCAGCTAGACTAAAGGTCAACAGTGGCCACTTGCAGTGAATTGCAAATTTAGAACATTTAATACATAACTCATCAAAATGTAATTTAAAATATAAAGACCTTACAGAGAAGACAGATAGCATAAAGACAGACCATCACCATAAACAGAACTCTGACATCTTTAGAAAGCTGACATCTTTATGTTCCTTTCTGTGCAGAAGGATGATGGTACCAGAACGTCTTCTACCTCAGGAGCTCCAGAAGTATGGGGTGAGACAAATTGTGAGCTCCACATCAGCAACTTGCACCATCCTCAACTGCAAACAGTGGAGATGAGACACTTCAGGGCATCTACAACACCTCAGAAGGTCTTCAGAGACTCTGGTCACAAAAGTTCCTGGTGCTTCCATCAGTCAGATGGTCACGCAGCATCTTCTGCATCTTCCATCAAGGGTTGAGGGACTTCAATAGCTTGTTCTTCTCCTTGTTTGGGATGTTTCGGGACGTTTGCTTTGCCACTGTCACTTCTGTCTCTGTCCATTGAGAATTTGTAAGGCACTATTATTTTTAAGGTTGCTGCAGAACAATATGTATGGGAATAATGGGAATCAATTAAAAATATCTTCATTGACACTCACGTTGGAAGTTTCTAGTTATTTTGCACATTTTGTTAGAACATTTCTTAAATGTTTGAATTTAGTTTTGTAGATATTGATATATTTACACACCCTAAATTACTTATACAATTTAATTTTAAAAACGTTGTAGAAATGATTGACTTGGACTGAATAATGAGCAGCCAGTAAAGCTGATGCCAGCCTGAAACTCGAAGGTAAAATGCCAGCAAAACATTTTTACAAATTCCATTTGCGTAATCTGAGGCATTTACTATTATTCACAAGTGAGTAAGTGATAATAAACCTTCTGACCGGTTGTGTAGGTGGCTACTTTTATTTAGCTGCTTATAGTGTCACAATCTGTATTTGCTAAAGAGCAACAAGTATTTGTGTAAGTATTTCTGTAGCTGCTCCAGCACACGTTTATTTCCCTCCGTGTAGAGAACAGAACTTTGTCTGTCATGTATAGTTTGTAGTTTGTTATCTGTGTCAGCATAACTCGGGGTCATCCGGTGAGTTTCGTGACTCATTTAGTTTGATCAGTTTTTGTACCGGTCTTGTCTTAACACCATCAGTTTCTTAAAAAAACAGGTATTCCTCTGTCAGGTTTCTGTGCAGTGAAATTTATCATACTGGCTTTCATTGCCATGAACTTAAGCCTCACATCTGATGCAATGATGTCTCTTTTTTGATGTTGCGAATGAATGAGTTTCAGTACAAAAGACTACAATAACAGCGTATTAGTCACTTTTATATGCTTAGCAGACCTACATTACCAAAGCAGTTCAACAGATCAACATATAATTACTTGATTTATTTTCCCAAATCTATTTTCCTACATCGATCTCTCAAAACCATAATGTCTTCATCACATCCATCATGGGGGTTTGATGAAGTCAGTCAACCTTCGTGACGGTTGATGTCATAAGGGTAATTCTGTCTGTGAAATCCACAACAAAAAAACACTCACCCGTACCAGACAAACTTTCATAGATTCATTTTCCCCAGCCTCAGGAGAGTCTGTGGCCAAAGACAGCAGCAGAGAGTCCCAGCCGCAGTCACTGTTTCTCGTTTGGGGGGTGAGAGGTGCAAATTTCTGCATACTTAACAGAGATGGTGTGCAGATACAAGAACGAGAGGAAACTCAGCCCCAGGTTCTGCCGCTGTGCTCCTTCTCAGCATTGGGGAGAAAAACAGCTTACCACTAGCTCTTAACACCCAGATTCACACGCGAAATACTCCTTTTTTGATGAAAGTTTCTTACCCTTAAACACATTTTGCATACGCGCACCTACGTGACACAAATTTGTCCACCAGATGGCATGCCTTTAGACCAGATGTTAAAGGTCAAGAAATTTTGTTGAAACTGCCACATATATAAATATAGCATGTAAGGCGTTATATTGATGTGTTCTGTGGACAGCTTTCATTCCTAAAATGAATGTTTTTTTATTTTGAATGAAACATGTTCTTTGCTTTTACAACATAAACATATTATATATGTCCACATATATACACATATACGTGTGTGTGTGTGAGTGTGTGTAATCACATCTATATAATGCGCATGCACGGTGTTCAGTCTGTACAAAGTTTGGGTTTGGGGAACCTCTAACATGTCCGTGTTTGTGATCAAATCTGCTGCTCCAGCAGAATAAAGTTAAAAAGTGTCGCTCATTGAATCCGTCTGTTGTTGATTCACACTGATTCTGTTCTGATGTTTGTTCTTACTGTGTCTGTGGTGAAACTTAATGCCTCTTTTTTAATTGTTCCACTTGTAAAGTTAATAAATGTTATATACATGATAAAGTTAATAAATGTTATATAAATTATAAAGTTAATAAATGTTATACAAATGATAAGTTTATAAATGTTATATACATGATAAAGTTAATGTTATATAAATGATAAAGTTTATAAATGTTATATAAATTATAAAGTTAATGTTATATAAATGATAAAGTTTATAAATGTTATATACATGATAAAGTTTATAAATGTTATATAAATGATAAATTTAATAAATGTTATATAAATGATAAGTTTATAAATGTTATATAAATGATAAAGTTAATGTTATAGAAATGATAAAGTTTATAAATGTTATATACATGATAAAGTTAATGTTATATACATGATAAAGTT
>JBAJNP010005007.1:18626-30725 GCA_036877545.1 Yasuhikotakia modesta | reverse complement strand
GCAACATGGAGCGAGTAAAGAGTTTAAAGGGAGATAAACTGATACCCAAAGCTAATTAAGCACAAAAGCCAAAACCAACCCCTAGACCGCTATTCTGAAGCGCTAATCATAATGTGAAAATCCTCTTTATTCCAGGCTGATGAAGATACAGAACATGTTCCAAAAAGCTCTAGAAACAGCCTCTGGCTCTAGAATCCACGTCGCACACCAGCGAGCGACTCAAGCAGATTTCAGGCTTACTGTAAATTCTCCTTTTTCATATTAGACATATATAATCATCTTACACACTTTGATCTGCTTACACGTGTAATGCTTGGCTCCGTTCCTTCTCTGTTATCTTGCACAATCGCTCGTGACGTATAGCGTGTGGTTAATTGTTAGCCGACTGGTTTCAGGTTAACAAAACACGATGTTCTGGATGTGAGTGGTCCATTCTGATATAATCACAGTTTGCAAAAAGAATATGCAAAGAGACAAAACTAGCATAAAGAGCAAAATGAACAGGCATCAACTTAATAACATTCTAAAATATTTTAATGTAAATTTGCTGCTTGTTTTATAAATGCTACACAAAGTGAATTACGTGACAAGTTGCAATACATGCCCTAAAACCATAAACAAAACTACCCAAGATAAAATGAAAAGGCAAGCTACTGCATTATATACTCAGTCAGAATAAACATGGTTTGCGATAAACACGATTACAATATTTGTGGAATTAATTATTAGTTGCATAATGACACTATTCAATGACAGTCAATTCTGTATGACTAAGTTACTGGTACCACTGGGTCATCCACCAGTGGACACAAAACATAAGACCAGGGTTCTGAATTAGGACCAGTTAAAAACCTGTAGCAACAACACTTACAGAAGTACTGTAGCATACGATTACTGTACCTACTGTATTACTGCAGAAGTAAGCCAGCTTTTAATGAGATGACAACTGGCTTTGGACTGAAAAGACGTTTAGACCGGTGTGCTTTATAAACCAATTACATCAGGTACCGCCGCCTGCTCTGGTAAATCCTGTGGCGGCTTTTAGTGTCGCCTGGTTTTTAATTAGCAAAATTATCGAATGTGGGGTTACAGAAGCAGAGAGCCAAGTAATAGCTTTGCAGTGGGAACGCTGAAAAGTCAGAGAATCAATAAGAAAGAGATCAGGTTACTATCTAAAATTCTATCACAGATATGTAACATTTAAAAGCAAGTCAATAGACCGACTGGATTGGTGGCAGTAAGTCATTAGCGAGCACAGAGCGTCATGACGCTTCTCTTACCAATAACTGGCACCCGAGGGCCTGGCATGATGTCAGCTTCATTTACACTCAATGACAACACACCAAGGGCCATCTCTCTACATAACACTGAGTGACTAGACTCGTCTGTTGCCTGTAGCTGGACTCACTCTTCCCATTAACTAACCAACAAACATGCTGCGGTTAGCAGACTGTCACAATCAAGCTGCAATTATCAGTTCAGCTTGTTCCAATTCTGTGTCGTTCTAATACCGTAATGCTATACTCTGTTACCATTTAAAAGTCTTTATCTCATGCCATGAAGCCATCTGCAGGGTTAGTGAAGCATATGTCCTCACAGTGCAGAGCATTCAGCACCCACACAGAACTGTGAGGGCATCGGTACCACGGACAGCTCCACAGCAGGCAAGCGTCAGAACCACGGACAGCTCCCCATGTCAAAAGCCAGGCCTGTTTTCATAACGCTATAGGGTCAGCTTGGCTCATTGCAGGATGTTGCAAATGGGCCAATTAGAACGGCAGCACAAAGCATCAGGATTGGTTAAATAACCAAGCAGTCCCTGCAAATCAATGCTAATTAGAACCAGGCCAACCACACCAAAAAATCTCAATAGCATGATTTGGGACATACATTATTTTAAGCTGTTTGTGTATATCATCATTTATGACCATATGAGCACCAGTAAGAAGACTCTGCCAACTAAAACACATCCCAAAAATGAGTCTGTGCATTACGGGCCATACGGTGTTGAATCCATCAAAACAAGTTAATGACTACAGCTTTATCTGGCTTTGCGCTCTATCCAGTCCGCCCATAACTTCATTCACTTACTGTAACAAGCTTTAGAAAAGAAGATTTGTAACAGCATTATCCAAATTGCAGTTCTGCAGACGTTAGCATATATCTAATGGTGCGTCTTTCAAACTCCTGAACTTTGACATTGTGGGTAAGTTCATAACTGTTCACCTGTTTAAACAGGTATGAGACTCATATTGCAAGGATTTATACAATAATGCCACTTCTAATTTAACACACAAAGGTCTGACAGCCAATTAGCACCTCTTTAACCTGACAGTGACTTCATCTTTCAGACAAGAGCCAAACATAGGGCCATTCTCCTTATCATTTCAATACAGTGTAATGTTGTGGATGCACTACAACCAAGACAAAAATGCATTGTAATGCAGATAACAGGTGTCCTAAAACGCCTCCTAAAAGGTACAGTTCACCCAAATTAAATCTTTGCAACAAAGCATTTTACTTCCTGCAATATAGTAACATAAAACATAAGAAAGTTAAATAAGTAGTTAAATGTATTTATAATAATAATGATATATATATATCTTTATTTGACCAAGTACAGTTCTTAATTATGTCAATTTATAATAAATGTCATTGCGGCTCATCCAATTTTCCACAGTTCCAAACAATCTGTTAAAATTATCACTAGAAACCTGCTGTGATTTAGCCAGTTTCCTCATGCAGGTGTCTGCAGCATTAGCTGGCTAATTAACCAAACAACTTGTTTGTTTCATACACAGAATGTAGTTCCATTTTCTGTGAAATATTTCTTAACATAGTCAAAGTAGATAAATCAAAGATTAAGGTCACTCTGTGAACGCAACTCCTTTGGGCTCGATTGTGTTGGGAAAACGTAATCTTCCAACAGCAATCTTAATATCACGACATGAAAAGCTATGTTTTGTCATCCCGGCCAATGCAGAGCACTTTTTAGACGACGCGAGTATCCCATTAAATCCTATGGGATTAGCGTTAGAATAGATTTAACTGCTTTGCTCTCCTCTTTGACCCTGGCATGGGGATCTAAATATTAAACCGCAGAGTTCTGAGGTCACGACAACTAAACCTCCCACCAGACCACATAACTAGATGCTGAAAAACTAACTGCCTTAACATTAACCACACTGTGATTATTGAGATAAATCTACAGTAAAGATAAATACCGTTTCCTCTTTGTATACTTTCCCTTTTTTCCACAAATATCACTTATCAGCCAATCAAGTAGCTAAATCTATTATCCATTTAAAAACAAGAGAAAAGCTCTCAGATATGCCCCCACTTCCTGTTTAAACAGGAAATAATAAAAAATAACATCATGTTTTGCCAAGCAAAACCTCATTAAGCAGAATTCACAGAGTAACACTTCCTTAAAGGAATGTAGTATGTACTTCAGATTAAATGACCTTGTCTTACTGAAATTTCCAACATTGTCTCTGAATCCCTTTAAAGACTCAAGCCCACTTGAGCGCTTCTGTATACAGTCACATCCTCTCCATGGACAGATTCTTGACTTTGATCTGAAAGAACTTATTTACTCAGACAGAAATGATGTCATACTAACACTAATGAGATTGATGACTGTTGTAAAGAATGCAGGCAGGTGTGAGGCAGGTGTAACCAGGTGCCAAAATAAGAGAATGTACCACAGCAAACAGAACGTGAGGAACTTGCAGTCTGACACCATGTCTACTACACAAGTCAGCAAAACGACAATGCAATGCAGCTGAATCATTTTCAGTATAATCGGCAAAGCTGTATAAAAAACAAATGTACTACAAGGCAACCTTTTGTTAGCATGACAAAGTGACACACTGCTTCTTTAGACTATAAACTATTCCTTTGCTTAAACAAGTATCACAGTTGAGTTTTCTAGAGTTGGGTATGTATTGGGTATATAAACAAACCCTAACTTGAAACATTAATGTAATCAATAGCATTACATTTGTACTATGGGCAAGAATGATACCTTGAATCTTTTGGCTTGGTGACAAAAACAGTAGTTTTCTGTTAAGGGTTTAGTTTAACAATATACTCAAGGTCTATTGAAAGAAGGATCTGACCCGTATCAGGAGACTAGAATATTACAAAACCCAGGAAAGAGGCTATTTTGACATAGCAACCCCCTAGCCACCACCCAGAACACTGCAACATCTACCTAGCAACACCATAGCAACACTCCACTACACCCCACAATTGTGGCAGCAAGTTTTACACAGGCAAGCACATCTAACATGCTTCTATAAATATGCTTATGCAAACTTCTAGTTCAATCAAATAACTTAATATTAACAGTTAGCTATTATATAGCTTGTGTACAGTTATGGATTGGCGACAAACTGTTAAACTTCAAATGACTTTCTATGACAGTCATTTATTTAGGGGAAAAATATATATATATTTTAAAAGTGAATTTTAAGGGTCTGCCTCTTGGATACTAATAAGAACTTTGAAGAATTTGAATGTGAAATCCAGGGGATTAGTGACAAGCAGGAGAGGAGTTTAAATCTGCTCTAAGATCACAGAGGGAAAAAAGTGAGTTTATTCCCTCCAGTCCACAAACTCAGCACTGCAGAGCAGCAAAAGAAGTTATTTAAAAAGTGGGACCACCTATCTGAGAGCTTAACCGAGCGGTACAGAGACAGTTTACCATTGCTGAACAGAAAATAAAGTGTTTTGAAAAACATGCCAAACAACAAACTTACTAACATCAAACTGTGTGCGAGGAGTCTTAACACACACACACACACACAAGATTTGAGAGCTACAGGAGAGTGTTACATTTTAAGCGAATGTGTACTTTAATGTTGTCCTGTTCTTCACAGAAAACTTCCAAAGTCGTCACCTGTGTGTGCGTTCAACCTTGATGCTCTCATAAACTATGACATCACAGCACATCCGCCCTTTCCCAGCACTTTTGACGTGTGCCTCGCACCTCAAGCAGCGCAAGTGCGAGTGTGTCAGAGCGAAAATATCACAGGAACTGTAAAACAACAGCTCAGAGGCGCCCAGCGACAGCAGCTAACATGGAGCTAATTTCCTTCCTGAGAGCCACTCGCTCGCTGTGCTAACTGCCCCATAAGCAGCCTAAACAAGCCAGCACTCCTCACCATACCCCTTTGGAAAGCACTTCATCAGCTCTCTGTGTGCGTATGTTGATCGAGAAACGCCAAAGTTTCATGTTTCTGTTTATATGCGCTGCAGTTATGCCTTCGAGAGAGAGAGAGAGAATTGCTAATCAGAGCCGACGACCTGCCGCCACACAAACATTACACAGTATACCCTCAAGTCCCATTTAATGTTTGATTAAACTCGAATACGGCGTACAAGAGTTTGACAGAGCTCTGAATGAGAGCGTCTCTGCACGCCCAGACCCTGGCATTTCTCTCAGCTCACTGCAGGCTGCTGGAGAGATTGTGTGCTTGAGTTCTCACGAAAAAAAAAACACTGCCGATATTAGTGTGTTAGTCACACAGACCGCGGGGCACAGAGTCACACGTACGCACACATCCGCATGTGCTTGATAAAATGGCCCGTCAACACTCCGCGCTTGTGTGTGCCGAGCTGCTAGATTTAAAACCAGGCAAAACGCAAACAGGCGCACGCACACATGCACGCCTAGTTTGCCACAGGGCACCCGTGCAGCCGATAAGGCGGGCTACATTTTCAATCTGCCCTTACACGATCACAGAACTTTAATACCATCCTCCAAAAACTCCCAGATAGTCAAAAATCTAAGTTTGTCTGATCATGAACACGTACGGCAGGGTGGTGTGATGGGCGGAGCTGTGGATACTGTGATTTAAAACTATGACAGCTGGTGGAGATTTCACTACAGTATTAATACAGCAGATTTTAACAAATTGGTCCATATAGAGAATTGGTGGCTACAGACGTGTGTATTTTGTTAATTTTACACTGGTTTGTAATGTTGCTCACCCAATGCTTTATGCACTGATGCCAAACATATTAATGTTAAAATAATATCTCTTGGTGTGTGACATCTGTAAAAAAGAACATAAATGACATAAATGAATTTAATTTCACTGCATTAGTAAAAACTGGCATTATCACATGGCTATTTAATATACAACTATCTACTATAGAATTCCAGCAAAAAGGTCCATAGATCATAAATATTATATTAACAGTTACTGTGATATAAAATTACTTGTCACAGCATCACACCAATGACCAAGTTACCAAGTTACAAAAAATGCAATCAGTTCAAGCAGCCTATATCTACAGATCTATGCGCTTGTAAAATGTGAGCTATTTGACTAGCGATGATTTAGGAGGCGTCTAGTAAAGCTGTTGTCTATTAGAAACATGGAGCAGCATGGGGTCTGTGTGCATGTCACACAGCAATGAGCCAGAGTTAATGTACTGCAACCAGTTTAGGGATTTGGGTGTCGGCTGCCTAGGCAACGCAATCCAGCCAGCACAGTGACTGTCGCTGACAGAACGCTGAACTTAACCCTTTTAAAGCCGCTGCGATCAGCACAGGAACTGATCAGAGATCAGACACTCACCGTTGACAGTAAGGTGCACCCAGCTGCCGTTGTGAAAGGTGTGGTACTGCTGCTCCAGCATCAGGACTTTGCACTCGTACCAGCCCTGATCTTCTGATCGGACCCTCTCAATACGCAGAGATGACTTGCCATGCAGGCTGGTTCGACCTGTGGGGTTTAAAGGCAAGACATGAGATGGACTTACTCCTGCCAAAGGTCTCAGATCTCTGGTCTAAGGTGGCTTTATCAGACACTTGTAAATAAAGACTTTTTTCACCATCACTGAGCAAAGAGTTGTGATGTACAGTTGATTGCAATTCTTCCTCTAATGATTCTTAATCTGTTCTCAAAATAAAAAAAAAAATCTGAATTAATTCAGTTATTCAATTTAAATCAAGACTGGAAAAAGTAGACAGAGTTTCAGAATTACGATACATCTGAGAATCGACTTTACCTCACACCCCTAACCTACACCAGCACTAACAAGCTTGAACTATGAAAATTCATGCTGATCTTTGCATATATCAGCTTGTTATGCTACACTGAAAAACAACGTTTCCTGGGTCTGAAGGCCATCTAATTGCCTTAGATCAATTAAATGTTTGACATCACTATAATTCACACACCCTGGGTGCACGGAAGCATCACTTATGGGTGTTTTTGTGATGGCACCATCATTCCAGAGGCCATGAACACTGAGGTGAGAGCCAGAGAGACCCACAGACTCTCCCATGAGCAACATTTTGCAGCTGCAAATTCACCGTGACACTCCATGTTACAGCCGGCTGTCTGTTCTAAAGGGTCAAGCAAAGATGAGGATTTATGCCATTTTTTGTGTTTTCTGGCAACAATGCCCAACAGATGGCAGGAACAATGTCAGCATAGGCAGAGGGACTGCAAGGCAGCAGAGTTTAGGGAGTGGCGTTTAGCCTTCAAAACAATGTTTTCCTATTAAAAAAAGGCATTACTATGGGCGACACAGTTTAAAAGAGTCTGTAATAGTCCCTTAGCGTACAACACAAAAGCATTATGTTAATGCATTGGTTTTAAAGATTTATACATTTAAAATAAGTAAAAAAATGGTAATGCATATTCATCTGTATGTATAAGAGGGAATAGTGTATATAACACTATATATACTACTGTATATAGCACAAGTAATAATACATATACATACGGTTATACATACAATACGGTTTTCTTATCCAAAAGTGTGTCTAGTTTGACTCATTAACATGGTCAAAACTAACTTAAACTATCCATGATGGTTTAAAGGCCTCAACTGATCAAACCTAAACAAGGTCTTTCAACAATCAATAGACAACTTAAGAAATATTATAGGAGTCAGTAAATAACAAGACCAACATCAACGCTACACACAGAAGCTTTAGAGAGTTTTTTAATCAATAATGCTAAAAGAGAAGCAGAAGAGAAACAAGAGGGGTCTAACAACTGGCCTATTTTAACAGCTGTTAGAGGGATGTGAGCACAAAAACATACTGATGGAGGTTAAATATAGTCCTCAAGTAGTGATACACTGGAGGTCAATGCAACACAGCCTGGCATGCAGGCTTTATATCCAACATACAATCCACAAAGATGGTGAAACTGACTTTTCAACGACCTTGGTCCACGTCAGTGCTCTCAAAGAGCTGCTGTCAATCCCACAATGCACCTGGAGAGAGTGGCGTCTACCATAGAAATTACATTAAATAAAAAATGCTCACATTTCTTCACTCAAAATGTATCAGTGGAACTAACTGAGTAATTAAAATTTATACAAGCAGGTTTTGGCATATGATACTCAGACATTATTTTAGTAGGTGCTGATAACTAGTAGCACTAACTAGTAAGAAAGTGATGCACAATAATTCAAATACTGCAGCATGTCAGTAATGTAAAATTGTATCGGTTCCCGCATGGTTTGTTACGAAATGACCGTTATTGACTGAAAAAGTTAATCAAAGTGCTGCCATGTTTGAATGTATCGCTCTGATCAGTTTCATATCTGATGTATCGATTACTAAATAAGCTCAAAATATTAATAATTTTCTTTTACCAATGTATTTTTTATTTCAGAAGACATTTATTAACCCACTGGAGATATATGGATTACTTTTATGATGGATGGATGTGCTTTTTGAAGCTTTGAAAACTCTATTACAAACCTGAGAAGAGCCGGGATATTATTTTACTCCAATTGTGCTCGGCTGACAGGAAAAGTCATATACACCTAGGATAGCTTGAGGGTGAGTAAATCATGAAATAATTTTCATTCTTTTGGTGAACTATTCCTTTAATAAAAACGTTTCAGCTATAAGTGGCCTCTTTATCAACCTCCAATCACATTCTGGCACAAAGGCCCAATGCATGAGAGTCATTTGGTGACAAGCGGGCCTTGTGTTATCTGATAACTGGTCATGCCTGGGTCTGTGTCTCAAACTGGACACAGACCAGTCCCATCTCACACAGCAGAGAAAGTCAGGCTTGGGTCTCACGCATCAAGACACAGGGCTACTGTGACCAGTCTGTTAGTCTGGAGGACGCAGTGCCCACACTGGGCCAGAGGTCAGAGGAAATAGCTTTTGCATAAGACGTCACATATGCACAGGTCACAGCACACAGGCTGTTTATGCCACAATTATAGAGGTCAAAAGTTTTGCCTAACAGTTTACAGTATAACAATTCCAAAATGTACCTTTTTCAAAAGTGCAAAGACAATCTGGTTTTCCGTCACGTTTTGCACGGAATGAGATACACCGCACCTTAACCACAGTACCCGATTCCTAATCAAGCATCCAGGGTTTGGAATATCTTAATCTGTTTTTAAAAGAAACAACTCAGCAATGTGTTAAAAATCACTGCTGGAAATTCAGCTGAGGATTCAGGATGAGAGAGAGGAAAAAAACATTCCCATCTCATTACCATTCACTGTGAGTGAGAGCCATTAAAATTGCATATCCTGCCTCAAGCCACATCTGATCAACTATCACAGTTTCTTTGCTTTTATAAATCTGACATGCTTTTAAATTATGCACTTTCTGTCTCCATTCCTTATCAATGATGTAATTCCCAACCTCAATTAGGAGTAAAAGGATCATATTTGATCAACCTCGTTTCCCCCCCGCACCTCTCCACCCTAAAACCGCTTTCATGTGTTGGGCGGATTTTGGAGATCAGTACATTCTCCACCTATCCCCTGATCAGGAGCACCAGATCCATCCATTCAGAAGAACCCCTACATTTCGGTTCTTAATCTGTTGACGAGCGCCGGCTTCTGCCCTGTGATAAAGCTTTCAGCCCGTGACTGAGATTAAATAACGTGTCAAGGTCTGAACTAAGCCAATTCAGAGACAAGAGAAAGTGTCTCTATTTCAGTGGGTCGACCATATGGCTGCAGCACCTGTCTGTGATAAATTGTATATCAAAAGAACACGTTTCTGTTTATGTAATTATGCAACAGAACAGAAATCCAGCAATATTCACCTTAGGTTTTATTCAGTTGCGTAATATAAGCTGCTGGATCATGAATAGTATGAGGCAGTCTAAACTTTATGTCTCCACACATCTATTGTGAAGTTCAATCAGTGGAATCATGGGAAAAATCCAGTTACGATTAAACAGTGTCAGCATTGTTCAGCCACATTAATAGAGGTTTGTTTTATCTGAAGCAGACTGCAGCTAATCTGCTCTGGACCAAACAGGGATTTACTATTCACCAACTTTTCACAGCAAAGATACAAGCACAAGGTCTTACATATTTTAATTACTGCTATTTGTGACTATTAATTTCCACCTTCTTATCTGACCATTAGCCAACAAAGTGTAATGACAAGGAAGTGACTTCTAAGCATTTAGCTGCCAAAATGGTGTAACACTAAGCCTGTGAGCTTTCTAGCTTTACAAAGAGCAGAGCGAGTGTCTGTGTGTGTTTGTATGAATTATGCATTACAGTGAAGATCTGAGCGTACCGGCATACTCGGGGTCCACGTGGGGAGGGTAGAAGCGGAAGTTGATAAAGAAGGGGATGGGGACTCCGAACTTAAACCACTCCACCACGTAGGGCTGGCCGTTGAGTGGGTGGGACACGTCACATCCCAGAATCACGGTCTCCCCAGCGCGGGCTGTCACAAACTGGGGCTCCTCTCTGACTCCGTGGGCACCTGCAAATACACACAGATTTGATGAGAAATCACACACATGAAAGGGTGCAAACCGCACACTGTACCAGCCCTGCGGTGCAATGATTCATGGGAAGAGTAATTTTGGCTGAAACTAGATTTTGCTCTCCAGGCTATGTGCTCCACTACAGCATTGATCACTAGTTCAATTCTGCATAAATTAACTTGCTATTCAGATATCCTGTAACTATTTTGCTAATCAATATACACACACTGATTCAGTTTGTAGTTTCTTTGACTCAAATTGTCCTACTTGGATTCTGAGAAGTTGAAATGCGCTTTTTTTTAATTGATTTTTGTTACAGCTGTACAATATTATAAGAAAGTGCAAAAACATGCTAAATAATGCGATATGCAATATTAGATGCTTTGAGTTTGTAAAAGTCAATGTAAATTATAATAACACGTATTTAAAAACCAATATAATTAACATTTAACAAACATATGTTTCACATTGTTGCTAGGCATTATTTACATAACATCTTCATGCCAGTCTCTCTGCACTGACCTTAAACTATGGCTATGTTTAACTTCCTAAATCATTTAACACTTTATTTTAAAGCTCACCTTGCTTACAGCAATTAAACAATTAATAAATGAGATTGTCACATATGCAACTGAAATTGTGTGTTGAATGGTACATAAATAAAATGAGACTGAAACTGACATTGGCTTAAGGGCACTGGTAAGAAAAAACTGACCGGCATAACAATCAAAGTTAAGAGTGTAATGGGTTTTTCAAGAGGTGCCTAAAATGACGGGCAAAATGTGTGACTTAATCCAAGCCAAGGTGGGCTAAAATTGATTTATTCAATAAATAACTTCCTTTGTGAGGCACGCCACATACAAAAGCTGGGGAATCAAATGACTGACTCACGACTGTGATTAGATATTCTCATCTGCTGCTTTCTGCCTCTCTCTTTCTCTCTCTCATCCCTCCCCTCCTCTCCAGCCCTGTAATGATGTGATGATGAGAGCCCGAGCGCCGCCAGCGCGTCCCCATGCATATACCCAAGACTCCCGCTGCACCCGCTACCTACTGCAGCAGCGCCTGCTGATTGGCTGCTGGTGACATCACCAGTGAGCAAAACAAGCCTTGGAAGGTATGACTTCACTGTTTGCACGGCTGAGAGCAACAAGCAGGTAACAAGCTGCTCTCTCTCCATCCCCCCTGCAGAGTTACTCCAGTTTACAATGAAAGACACAAGGGATCAGGTTGGCCAAGCCATTTGATACCCGAGAGAAAAAAGATGCACGCTCACTCTGAGCACACAAGCATTCTATACATCTAATGCACTAATGTCTATATATATATCATATATACAGGCACTAATGTCTATATATATATA
>JBAJNP010005007.1:0-18578 GCA_036877545.1 Yasuhikotakia modesta | reverse complement strand
TATCAAAAGCATAAACAAAAGCATGTAACAAAGCATAAAGTTGACATCTACAATTGAGTTTACGCTGAAGAATTGGTTGCACATCTCGCAGTGATTTTTGCAGATCTCTCTCAACATTCTAAATGAGACGGAGGGCTGGAGGCACCATTCTGATCCTTTGAAATCCCACTTAGAAAAGTAGGTCAAAGTAACCCGTAACTGCTCAGAGATTTTTAAGGATTTGATTCAGGACAGCACAAAACACTGGATTAACACCCAGGAGTCATAATATTGCTAACCACTTTCCCTTTTTCTGGTTTAAAATCAATATTTACGGCACACATGGGAATCTGAATCTTTAAACAAAAAACTTTATGCTGGAATTGTCCATATTATCGTTACCAACCCCAGTTAAAGAAATATGGCCTTCATTATTTTCATTATAAAATCTAGCATGATATTTGATGCTAAATTATATGGTATTGGGTAAAGACCGAATGAAACCTAAATCAAAGTCTTGTAACATTTAGTTTGTGCCTATAAGATCTCAAGCCATTTATATGCAAGTGTCTAGAGAAAAAGAGGGGGAAAAAAAAATCTAATGACGTCATCAACAGAATTTTAATAAAAAATGTTCTAGAATGAAAACGCCTCCTTAGCCATTACAACCAGCCACCAAACAGGCCTCTAGCGACACCATTACGCAGGCAAAGTAAATGCTAATCATTTTAAAAGTAGCCAACGCAATGCAAGCCATGCTAACTCTGGTCCCCTGGCTCTAATACAGAGATCAGACATGACATTTATAGCTCTAGTAATTGGCCTAAAAATAATAAAAGTTTCCATATCTAAGTGGCCATGAAGCAAAAATGTCAGAGACCTCCAGGGTAAAAAAAAAAAAATCACCAGTTAAGCCCAAGAGATGAATGACAATTCTTACAGTTGACTCTCTCAGGGCAATACTGTACAGACCTCTTTGTCTGCCACAGGCTCTTAAAATGTTAGCATGAACAAAATTGAGCAAAAATCTAAAATGACTCTGTAAACTCAAGCATCTGTGTCAGCATCTGTCAGCTACTTCAGAGAAAATTCTTGCCTGATTGTTGCATAACTTACACGCTCAATGATGAGAATTTGTAAACTGTGGCGCGACAAACCCGCACTGCAAATAAACAGGATGTATCCTTACCACGTAATTACAGCTGGAAGAGCCCACTGTCTCACAGACACCCAACAACCAGCCGAAACAGTGTTTCAAACAAGTGAAACTAGCAAAAATGGGCAAACAAAACTCTGTGAAATGCAAATGAAATGACATCACCCCTCAGCCTGCAGCTTTCCCCATTCATCCACATCAGACGTTTTTGACAGGGCTGATCAAAATATCATGGTGGCTTTGGAAACTAATGAAGCTCTAATGGCAGCACAGGACTTGACCTAATTCAGCTGGATCACACCACCCCTGCCACGCATCGCTCGCTGAGTTCACACTGAACCCTCAGAGAGGTGCAGGCTGGCTGTGAAATGTGCTCTCTGTTTTCAAACAGCCCCAGCTGAGGTCTGTACCTCTCCCCCTGCACAGTTGATCTCCGATTTCGTGTGACTTGAAACAATCATATGATTACAACCATAACATGCAGGTTCTTGACATAACGTGGTTCTTCATAGGCCTGTAGCAATATCAGATTTTTAATACATGATATTTATGGCCATAAGAATTAACACTGACCAAATTATTAGTGACATAAAACAAAAATACATAATATTATTAGTTAGACTGATCTTAAATGCTGTATATTTAGTCTCTTCACAGCCATGCAACTATAATACATTATTGATTCGACTACATTTTAAGGGGGGCAAGTTATGCTAAATAAACAAGGCTCCTATACATTCACTATATATGCTGAGCAAAGACCCTACTTCTTGAAAAACCACAACCAAAAAATGCCTCCTTAAAGAAGTCCGATCCACCATATTGGATTTCCCATTTCTAATCCAGTTCACCCTGAATCACTTTATCAATGTTAATGATGAACAGGTACTGAGCTGTAATGACCAGCCTCATAAAACCACACTACCCCCTGAGCACTCTGCTTTACTGAGGGTGAATCCTACTTCTGCCTTCTATAAATAACCATAAATTACTTGTAAGTAATGACCACAGAGTAAGCCGTGTGAGCTGATGGACCTCTAATTGCAAAGGAGGGATGGGGGGGGCAATGCATAACTTCAACCGGCCTGGTCATGTGACCAGAATCCTTAATGAATAAACTGATTGCTGCTCCGTCACCCGCCTCAGCTACTAAACCATATTTTCAAGGTGAATATCACAGCTGACAGCTCATTAAATGATTTGACGTGATTGATTAGGGCTGGAATACTGTAACCAGTTTACTGTCTTCATGCCACAGATGTTTATTGAGGCAAATTATATTGTTGACTTAACTGTAGATTCTAATGGTGAAGAAATAGCTACATAGAATTAATTTTGTGAGGTATACAGCTAGACAGAAACAATCCTACCCTAAAAATATCACTGCAGGAAAAACTGTCACAACTAGCCCTGACTAAACTAAACTGGAAGCCAGAAGACCTAGTTTTTTGCATGTTAAGACACTTTTGTTTTGGATTTAAGAGCGTTCATCAGCAGAACTGGGTCATTTTAGGTCAAATCTCATCAGGAAAGAAAGTCTCACACAGTAGCTTATTAAGAATCTATAACTTCACATTTCGTTCTAAAGTGAGAATATCAAGTGTCTGTTATGTAAATGTTCCACCAATCTGGTCTCCAGGTTTTAAAGGGTTCTATGGATGCCGAAGCTGAGCTTCTTACCCCCTGCTGCATGCTGGTATTAGTGGCAGATGTCTAAAGGTGGTCCTGCAGTACTCAGGGACAGTAATGGTATGCAAACCAAATTTAATGCTCCACCCTTGTGCATGTAACATATACCAGGATATACATTAACACGGTAAAGAACACACAAAAAAGTCAAGCTATTTTTTGACTTCTTTCTCAAAAAAATTTACTGTAACAATGACACACTACAGCTGCCTCGCCAGCCAGATTATTATGCCATGAAAACACAGGACAAATCAGAGCAAATGACCATATGATGTTTAGAAGTTACTGAAGCGAATCATATCCTCATTAGACCTGCACTGAGAAGCCCAGACAATGTTTCCCCTGCTTGCAGAAATAGTAATCAGATGCTTTTTCCTCCCATTAAAAGCAAACAACAATGCTAAAGACCTAACACTTAAAATGCAATGAGAGGAAATCACTTAATTGGCTCTTTCCTACAGCCCTCTGGCATGGCACTCTTGAGGAGATGGAGAATATAATTAATATTGTGTTCGTACAATGTTCTCTGCAGGGGAACAATCGCTGAGGCCTTTTTAAAGAAGCTGGTGGCATTTTCTTTACAATGGGGAAGAAACACAGATAATGCTGTACACTGAAGTGGTTATGATGGCTAATTCTAAACAAATACACACACAAGATTTGCCCATTAAATAAGTAACAATTAAAATCATGATTGCATTTGTGTGTTTGAATGCCAAAATAATACCACAAATTGAGTTTGACTAGCGACTTTGTTTGTACAGAGTGAAATGCTGGTGGTGAGACTAAGAAACTCGATCTTCAGACAGCTCAGCATGTGCTACAGAGGTCCTTTCAGCTAAAAATTTGTAGTAAACAGCAAAACCGGCCTCTGTATGGTCAAAATAAAGCACATGGGTTACAGTGTCCTGTGAGCATGACACCATATGGCCAAAGAGCTGAACAGGTAATGTTCTAAAAATAAATATGCACTAACGTATACATTCTGTGCTAAACTTAAACCAAAGAGAAACATTCTTTTGAGTTTTAGATGTGTCATTTTTTACACCCGTTCTATTTCTCGATTTGCCACCCGTTTTCTGTTCTATATCCCTCAGCTGTTGTGAGCTTGTGTTGTCAGGGCTACCCAGGTTAATCTATCCTCCAGATAGGGCCACATAATTAAGATGCAACTCCGCCAAACTCCTCTGTGGATACTGTCTGATTTCCTCCCTGACTCTCCTAGGCAGTGTTCACTTCTCCTTTAGGCATGTGTGTAAATGATTCTGTGTAGTAATGATGTTAGAGGGTGACTCAATAGCAGGCTAAGCAGAAAAATAAACTAAATATTGGATTCCGCTAATGAGGTTGTAAAGCCTCTCTGACAATTGCCTTTTTTGATAGCTGGCAAGTAACCAAAAGCTAACAGATTGACAAAAGCTTAAACGTAGGGAACACTATGGATTGTACAGTTTAAAAATTAGAAAGAAATTTCTTCTTTCATCCAATTTTGCAACTAAAGTCCAATTAAAACCTAACAGTCTTGCTATGTTAGCTGAATAACAGTTGTTTATTCATTGAATGTGACTGTCAATAAAGGGAAGAGAAGTGAGTGATTTCGGTTGCCATGATGATTGATTTCATTTAAAACCATCACTTCCACTGAAGACCTTTGGGAAATTTCCAAGTTTTATAAAAGTTTTAGTTATCTCTACCATGAGCTACACTCAAAATGTTAAGAAAGCTTATTGCAGTATAAAAAACACTAAATACTGCCTTACCCTGACTGACCCCAACAGAGACTAGACCTTTACTCATCATTAAACAAACAGTTCTTGTTAGTATTCTGATAACCACCCGCGCAGACAAATCTGACAACGGTGGGCATGTGCTAATAAATGAGATTGTGATCATAGCCTGTCATCTAAGGCAGACGGCAGCTGCTAATCCTGTATTGTTGGTGAAACGTTGACTGCGTTCGATGCACTTACTCTGCAACTTTCCCTGTCTGGAGAATCTCTGATTAATCTGCAGCTGTCTGGCATCACTTCCTCAAGAAAAAAGTCAATATTTCAAAGTATGAGGATATTAAACCTCACAAAAGCAACTTTTTCAACACTTCAAATCTTTTTTTTTGATGATTGAACAAACATACTAAATCTTAATGCTAAACTATTAATCTAACTACTACATTTAAAAATTTACTTGTGCAACGTCCAATGGGGTGAAAAAAACAGAATATACAAATTTGGAAATACTACACAGAAATATGAACATAAAATATGAACATGGGCCGTGGTCCAGATACAATGCAGATAAAATACTGCATTGTTTGCTACGGCCAAATGTACACACAGCATTTAAGGTAGAAAATGTAAAGACACAACTAGAAAGCGGCTCTAAACTGGGTGGAAGTGAAACACTGTCATGGTGGAATAATAGCCCCAAAGTGTAATGGATTGTACTTGGGTGCCCTTTTGTATGAAATCACAAAGGAGTCTGGAGAAAGACAGAAATTGTGAGATAAAATGTCCCGTGGGGACACTTTGATTTCATAATGCCACAATGTATCGGATTCGCATGATATTTCAGTGGATTTCATAATGAGGCACTGAAATCAGAAGATGGTTTTCTCAATGGTGTACATTGAGGGAAGAAAAGCGGGAAAACGGTCCTTACCGTTTGATGATTACAAACCTATTGTCCCCCTAAACCTCCACATGCTAACGTATCTTATTTTGAACAATTCTCAGGATTTAATCCAATGCTAATCCAAATCCATGTTTTATCAAGACAATTTCTGTACTGTCAAATTTATGGGCTTAAGTGTGGATTTGGATTAGAAAATGCTGATTACAACAATACCTATTCAAAATAGAACATGTTCAAAAAACCTTTTAAATGCAGGCATTCAATAAATCCAATCAAATTAGCCGTGTTCAAACATACCCAAACATACACAACTGCAGAAGACACCCAAAGTTTTCGGCACTGGCTAACCTTATATAAGCAGCCATTGGATTCTAAGTTAATGTATCTCTCCATTTCTATCTGCCAACTATTTTCTGTTTACCTCCCCTTAACTCTGTACACCTTGTATGCATTTCGCATGCAGGGTCTCATTCCCCTGCTCTCAGGAAGACAGAACAACAGGAAAATGATCTAGCAAGCTAGTTTAATTTCCGATAGCAACTGGCCGGGCAGACTACAACGCTGCTTTCTGGGAAAATTGCTGTCGCTTTGCCTTCGCCTTGTTGGAAAGAAGGACTACAAGCATCCAGGAGAGGCACTTAACGCGGCGAGTATCTGGTAGCGCAGTGGAAACGGCTTCTTTCTTTTGAACTTGATGTGCTTTTGCACTTTCAAACTGAGAATAAATCTTGCTAGACACGGTCTAAAGTTCTCCTGAGAAGGAAAAAAGAGGTTCAGATGAATTGCTTCTATGTTTAAGTGTTTGGGTGAGATGTTTCTTCATCACACCTGCAAACACACACACACTGGCACAGGCCTCACAAAAATTATTGCGCGTTAGCATGGTAATGTAAGGGTATGGGTACAATAAGAGATAAAATCAGATGGTATTTTGATAAACACTGTACCATGGAACCGAACGATTACCATATTCATGAACGCAGAGGAAAATATTGTTGCTGCTGTGTTTGCTCTGTCATTGCTCAGGTGAGATAGTTAAGTTCTCGGTTTTCTCTCAGGTTTCTCCCAAAATTGCTTGGAGGTAACTAAACTAGACTAGAAAACTAAAACTAGATATAAATGAGAAAATGGTGAATATGCAATGAAGGTGTATAGCATACCTCAGACAATCTGGTCTTGGAGGAATTAAAATGTTTAAGTTAATATTAAAATCTTGCATAAACAAGCATCTTCCTAAAGCAGAGTACTGCTGAAATCTCTGCTGCAACTCTAGAAGGAACCTAAAGCCACCAGGATCTGGAAGAAATATGTGAGAAGCTGAGATTGTAGTTAAACATCTCATATGTTTTCCCATTTAATGCTGTTGGTGACCTGGAGACACAAGTGAGTCAGTAAAGAGTCTCACTTGTCCTATTTCTTCCTATTGAGTAACATGAAATTTACATAACATATTGTTTCAAGATTATATCCAAGAATGTCACAACCATAGTACTGTACAATACATACTACTACAAAACAATGACAATGCCATGGAAATACCTCTCCATTTGGATTGTTCTACACACTTTGTGTGGTTACTTGTGTGTGTGAATCTAGGCTGGCTCTTGTTTGGCCTGTGAGACCTGACTCATTGTGAGAGTTTATCTGCCGTGTGCAATGCAGCAATGTGTCTGTGCCAATCCCCAAAAAAATTAAACACACAGAGAACACATGTCCCTCTCAGCTCCTCAATATGGGTGCTAAAAGATGACTTGGTGTCAATCTGTCAGGAGATTAGACTTTGTGAATTTGCACATGGCAAGATGGCACAGCGAGTGTTTTGACAACAGTTCTCTCACAGTGTGGCCTCAGACAGAGTTTTTCTCACACTGTATATAGATAAATTGTATAAAAAGTTGCCTTCCATGTCGTGAAAACAAACAATTTCATTAACGTGGCTTTTTCAAACTCTTCTCTACATACTTTTTCATGTAAATCTTACCATGATCATGAAATGTGACAAGCAACAGGACACTGTGTCAAGTAGCTCCGCCCACTGTTAAATCTTATTGGTCCAATCACCCACTGTACTGTACAGAGCATGTGTTAAGGATCAAACATCAAATGTTAGTGTGACATTGTGTAGCATTTTTACTTTCTGTTTGTACAGACAAACAGTGGCTGAACAGTGAATAGTGGCTGAATGAAATAGTGTGCAGATTGCATGCTGGGGAAGTCAAATTATTTGCAGGATTAATTACAGCATTGTGGTCTACCGACGACAGGTCAACACACTAAGCTCTCAACATCTGCCAGTTATCCAGCCCAGGATACCCAGGCTAAACCGTATTTATGGCCCTGCTGACCTCTGAGTCAGAGGAGTGAGACACAGGGCAGATATGATTGGAGTGGGAGGATGAATAGATTGGATTTGAAGGGGAAAGTTAATCGAAGATGGGCGCCATGCCACGACGAACAGGAAGAGGAGAAGGCAGAGGAAGGCCCGATCCATCAGAGCTAACCTTCAGCATGTTACAGTCAGCATCCTGCTCACAGTTAGGAGAAGTTTTAATAACAACAAAATACCAGAACTGAGCTTTCCGTTTAGCTGACGGTTCTAAAACAGTCCAGTAAAAAAGACCCACACACACCTTCTCTGCTTCTACTGAGCGAATGTGTGGATTTGCAAATGATGAATCTAATTTTAACAGATCTATAGCACAGCCAGACAGATTGAGAGAGATGAGTCCACAGATAGAGATCACTCTGAATTGATTGCCTTCTGAAAGATGGTGGCGGAGGGGAGGACAAATGAGACCGGGCCTTGATGTGGCGATTAAAGGATGGAGAGAGAAAGGGAGAGAGAGAGAGGCATGGTGACAGTGAGAAAAGAGTGTTTCCTGGGCAGGGAGTTGGAGATAGAGTACAGAAGTATCTCATAGCCAGAGCATGAATGTTTAATGGCTGTGGTGGAGCCGGGCGAGAGGAAGTCGGGTGCGCTGCATCAATGGGCAGCTGAAAGATGACACGCAAGGGGAAGTGGTCTAGTCAAGGGGGCGGGGAGAGAGGAGCGAGGCAATCAGAATGCTGTCTGGCAACCCGCCAGGCCCACGTGTTTCAGCGAGGTCACACATACACACAGGTTTTAAAATGATTCACTGTATAAATGATAGCCTGACCCTGACCCTGATGCCAGTGATGGGATTTAAATCAAAGGCAAAGAATATGTCCACTGAAATGAAACAAAAATGATCTTTTATCTCAGTGTAAAATTTACCATCTGAAGTTTAGGAGAAGTTTTTGTTTCCTAGAAGAAGGAGAATTTGATGTTTCACTTTAAGCCACTAAAATATGAAACATATTTCAACTTTTCAACTTGAGAAACAGCAACAAAATGTGTCACCTGTGTCCTGTGTAACAGTTTTGCAGAGAAATGGAGATCCAATGGAGACCAACTGAAATCTGTCTCTCTTTCTCTTACTGATGATGACAGATTTCTCACTGCTGATGATAAAACCTCAGCACCTCACATGTATCTGTCCCAGCAGGTCTGAGATAAAGACAGAAGTCTGGCAGCGTTTGCATACTGGAGCTCTCCCACCATCCTCTAACTTAGACTTTAAACAGCAATACCACGGTGTTACATCAGTGACTGTTTGGTGATGGCCATGCAATTTGACACATAATGTTTTTAAGTGTGTGTAGAGTGGGATGGAAACTGTGGGAAGTACACTCGTATTTTATGGCATAAAATTGACAGTCTGAGGAAAACCCTGACTTGAATAAGAATGCATTTATTTTACTAAGGAATTAATAAAAAAGGTAATTTGTTATAACATATAACTATATATGGAATGAGCTGTAGTAAGATTAATGATACAGCCAAACATGTTAATCACGGTTGTATTATCTACAGGTTATCTGGATTGCCAGATAACCTTGAAAAACTAACCCTAATATGCTTCCATAGTCCACTTAGCCTAAATTCACCTTTATGTACACTGCTGCCAACCTAATACTCAAACTATTACATACTGAGTCACAAAACCAACAGACATTCTTTTTCTCACCACGTGCTGCATGATTCCTCCCCCACCGCCCCACGCTGAGTCAGAAAACACACCCCACGTAGCATTACAGTTCCATGAGTCAGCGGACTCAGCACTCTCACCAACAGGTGACTGGCACATATGGGTCTTTGCTCACCATTCTTTTACTCCAATCTGAGAAGATACATGTGAACTTCATTAAACCAGAAGTGTTCAAAACCAAACATTTTCAAAATTAACATGTTGGTGGATGGTTAGCTTTCTAGCAGTTCATGTTCTCTGCATGCAACAACTCTCTGAGATGAGTGACATCCTTTTGGTGCACTGTAGGCTGCATCCAAGTCACACATGCAAAGGAAAACAAGTGCAGAAAGAGTGTACTGATCGATAGGTCCATGCTCTCAATTCTTTAAAGATCAAACACTTTTGCTCAGCGAGTTCCGGATTGCCAAAACCAGACGTTAAACTGAGGGATTCTTTTCGCCGACTTAACACAGTAAAGTACATGGACAAACGCCAGCACCTCCATTCCTGGTGTGGAAGATACATAAAAGCTATGCTTTATCTACCTAGCGTGCTACCCCACTGCTTATGGCTAGCAATGCTGTTCTAGTCAAGCGAGAGAAAGACTAAATAAAATAGAGCGAATTTTCTGCATTCAAATGAGGTAAACGCAGACTAACATCCATGTCACATTTGCATGTACTTGGCAGACACTTGCCTTAACTAACCTTAACACCTTTATAAATGTAGTTACTTCTATTTGTGTGGACATTGTATTTACAATTACACACTCAAAAGACTTTTAGTCCATTTCTCTATATCTTCTATCAGTATGTGTGCTCCATGGGAGTTGAACCTATGACCTTGATGTTGCAAGCGCTATGCTTTCCCACTTGAGCAATTATCAAACAAAGAAAGGCGTGTTTTTTATATCCTGATGAGCCTGAATTAGAAACAAACTAACGTAACTCAAACACCAGAGCAAAGTCATGCATAATTAACCAAATTCCACAGAGCTCCTTTGAAGGTACCTATATATGGAACATCATCCACTAATATTGTCTTGCTTGGATCTGTAAGGGTGGCTACATTTGGGGGAAGGGGGACATGAGTCAATGCTGGCCCAAATACCAGCTGATTGACATATAAGGGTTAGTGACTTTTATAGAACAAGCCACTTGCCCTGGGCCAGCGGTGGCCTGTTACTTCCTATACACATCAATCATAACACGGCCACAGCCTTTGGTGAAAAACTGATGCCAGGGCACTTACGGTTCACAGCATTTCAACTGTATGTCAGCAGTGACTGATTCTATTCAGAAGACCAGACAAAACAGGCTTACGGGCATCATTACAATTAAAGGTACAGTAAGTTATTTCTGGGAAATGTTAAACATTTAAACCAACATTCAAACAAGCAATTTTGAGAGTATTTGCTACTTGTATTTTTCCCCCATTTACAATGTTTCTCCTATTTACAATGTTTTTTTCAATGCACAGACAAGACAAAATGGATCAGGGCGATCCCCACAACACCATAACACTCTCGTAGCCAATAAGCAATAAGTGTTCAACTTGAAGCGGTGCTGCACAGACCAATCAGCATATGACATCAATAGTACAGTGAGAGCAATCCCAAAACATATGGAGCTGTCTGATCTCATATTGTTCTCACTGTACTTGATGTCATGAACTGATCACAAACTATAGCGTGTTAGTTATCATGAAGGCGGAGCAATGAGAAAATCATTAAATCAGTGATGTACAGGCAAACTTTAAGAATAGTAAGGATACAAAAATGATTTCTGCCATTATTCTTGTGAAAAATTTAAGTCTTGGGTACTCAGGCACTGGACTTCATCAAAACACCATAACTAGACAAACGGAGTCTGTGGAAGTTAGAAACATCCAATACTAAAATCCACAAATGTCTGAATGACACAAATTTTCCTGCACAGCCTTTTAAAATGACTGTGGTGGCAGACTAAAGTTAGAGTGTTTGAAATCGAGAGTATCATAGACAGGAAACAGCCTTTGAAACGCTGAGAAAGTAGAAATGGAATCCAGGCACAGACACAGATAAGACGCTTACATCAGATTCTACAGCACTGGGAAAGTTGAACAGCTTTTACAGTTGAAAATTGAACAAGATGTCCCGAATGAGTTTGTGCCAGGTGTTTTTCTAGCTTGTCCACAGTTTGTAATGTATTTGAAATATGACAAAACATTATGAATTAGCAACTTTTGCACTATCCCAATCAATAGCATGTAAATAGTGAAATGTAACCACAGTGAATGATTGAAAATATGTTGGCAGCATGGCCTGGCAGTGGGTGACTCGGGTTTCGAATTTGGTTACTGTGTCTTGATCTAACTTCAAGATATGCGTGTTGTAACAGTTGTAAATTCCCATTTGCTCTGTATAATCCAAACCAACTCCCCTCACCAAGAATCATTGAAGCCAACAAAACACATTTGGAAATTAGCTGCCTCAGCTGTGCCCTCTGTGGTTAGCACTCTGCACCCTACCACACAATCAGTGCGAGTCAGCTGCTTCCCATTGTTTGATTGGAACGCCTGCCATGGATTTGGCTGGATTATAGCTGACATTATAAATCATAATTACAAGACATTAAAAGTATTGGTCAAGGGAGCCAATGAGATGCAATATGATAATCTGGGGCCTCTTTCATTGCAATCTGCAGTACAATGAGACATAAATGACTACTGAAAGTGACAACTGGTGTGACTTGTGGTTGGAAACTGGCAAGATGTGATGCCAGGCCGCTTGTTTGCTACATAAACAACTTTAATTTTTCCACAGGGAAGATGCCTACGCACTTCTCAGTCGACTACATGAGGATCAAACCAGAGTATAAAAGAAAAGAGATGACTTGGAAAAAACAACGTTATCCAACACTGCTTAAAAAAAAGAGCAGCTGTCAGATTCTTCACCAGTTCCTTTTCTAACAGGCCTTCAAAGACTTGTGTAGAAAGCTCTCAAGCTAGAGCGGTGTTCAGATAGCCGTGCCTGTAATGCCCTAGCAGTGAGAACCCAGTAGCATCTAGTCCGCTAGCAGGTGCTAACTGCTAAAACAGATCAGCATCATTTCACATACAGCCACATCAACTCAAAATCACAGCCTGGCCATGTTGCCCTTGCAGGCAGTATAGGGAGATAGAAAGGTTACAGTGCGCGTCTGCCAAGACTTCCTGTCTACCTAGACTCCTCTGTCAGCTTTTAAGTGCACAATAAATGTATCCATCCTGCCTACCAATCTAACACAGAACGTTTACAGAATGTTGGCTAATATTTTCTCTCAAATAAAGGTCCTCCCAAAGTTACCAATAAATGTTCTTGCCATAATATTACTAGAACATGTTTCTAACATTTTGTATCAACAATGTTCAAGTTGTTAAAGAACTAAAAAATGCTTAATGAATGTTCTTATAACCAAGCCACGTCTAAAGCGGGGTGTTTTGAACACTACCCTAAAAGTAATCAAAACAGTGGTTTTAGCATCTTTGTAACTTCATAGAAATGTTGCAGAAACATTCTTACAACCTAAAATTGTCAGCTGGGTAAAATAAATCCCACAATCCTGTGTGTCCTACTAGTTTCTGTAGAAAATCCCTTTCTACAACCGAGCAGCAAGATTAGATCAATTTGAGTCCCTGCCAAAATGACAAAAGACCAGACATGCAAATTTGGCTAAATAAATTCATAAAGGACAGCTGTTGCTCATATCAGCTTGGAAGATGGCCTGACACCCAGGTGGACTGCTGGAGGTCTCAGAGAGTTCAGCCTTGTCGGCTAGCATGGAGCCTTGAGGGTCTACCCGGAGCTACGCATCAGCTTGTGGCTCTCTGAAGAGGCAGTCTGCTGCCTCAGAGTCCTCTGTTTAGACAGAGCAGAGATGTGGCACCTGGCCAGGTTTGTAGCTGGTGATAGCGGCCGGTTTGCCAGCTGACAGCGTGAGATGGGGGGTGAGGGCAGGGAGAGATGCAGTGGGGCTGGGATAGTGCAGCGTGGCTCTGACACACAGGAGGGAGACACTGAGCATATGTAGGAAAGTGCACAGTCAGAACGGTGAGGTAAAAGACTTCTCACTGTCCCTAAGAATAAACTCAAGCTCAGTCAAGGTGAAATGATCATCTCAGGCTTTCCATACATAAAAAATAAGGGAGAAAATTCCTACATGGACAAATTCCTATCAAGCCAGGTGTGATTCCACTTTGACATGGGATGTGTTTAATTATTTACATGTACATGCGGGAACAGTTCCAGGTGGTGAATTTTAAACGTGACCCAAGATTAGATGCTCTGCGTTAGTTAACAACAGCCCTCTGGTGGACATGTTGGGAATTGCAAGGCTATGTGAGTCCACAAACCTAACAATTCAAAGAACGACGGTACTTTTATGGTCTTCTGTTATGTAAAACAGTGTTAAGGCAATTCAGATGTCACTTAACACATCTTGAATTACAAGTATATGAAGTCTTTTAAAGAGCCTCACGTTTAAAATGTTCAAGCCTAAATCTAAGGGATGTTAGATTCATAACATTCAGATTCATACAATAAAGCAAAGCAATTAAAACACGTGCAGCACTAAAAGATGGAGACACTACCAAGCACAAAGACAGCTGTACGTATCTCCACTGAAAGCACCTTTAGACGGGCAAGTAAGCTTCTGTCTTAAGAGTTTCACCTGATCTATGAATGGATGGTAAACTATCAGAGCTGTGATAGTTTGATGGATTACACTTAACATGAGACATACATGCCTACAGTGGGACAGACACTAACAGCAAAAACGAGCAACAGCTCAAACACTCCAGTTGTATAAGCCAAGCTCACACACACACACTCACACACACACACTCACACACACACACACTTTAACAGAAATGTCATTAACCAATGACAAAGCAATTCGACACAATTATGTCCTCAGAAACCTAAATACAATTCAAATGTATAAAATATAAATACTAGAAAATACTATATTTATAACTTAACAATATTGTTAACAATTTTTAACACGACCTCAAGACTTGAATATTTTTAGGGGAAAGAATCAAAATGACCTTAACAGTGACAAAAATACAGAGTAAATCAAATTCAATTGCCAAACAAACTTAGGGTCGCATGTGATAAATTGCACTTCAACTCACCTTGAGCAGCCGTTCCTCGGGTGCTGAATACACTTGCTATCAAAGTGGCCACATACCAAATCATAGTACTATTGCCAACCAGAGAGAAACCTCATCATATCTCAAAGTGCCCCTTTCAAATAACCATTCTCAGCCGAGCCCCTGGACGTTAGACGCGCTGTCAGCTGCTGAAACCCTTTTATGCATGTCCCGCATACTTTTCTCCGACGTTTCCCTTCATTCTTTCCCTCCCCTTCTTTCCTTTCGCATCCTCTCTCGATGAAATAGAGCACCTGCACCAGCGCCAGGCAGCCAGACGCGGCTTGATAGCAATGCCAGCGTGAAACCTAGCATGACAATTTAGCTGTTGGCTCCGCCCCCGCTCGAATTCCATTGGTCGGTGGGGGCGGCCTCGGGGCGGGGATTGGTCGCCTCCCCGTCGCTCTCGACGTAAAACCGAGAGGTCCGCGTTTCAAGGTGAGTTGGAGTGTGAAGTGGCGTCGGAACCGCAGTATCATGCGCAAAGGCGAAGTCGTGTTAGCGGCTCGGGTGCCCATCGTGATTTATTTCAGTGACTTACAAGGCTTGGTGTACCGTTATGAGGAGAGGTGGACGTCAGACTTCAGCGTGTGGGGAGAAAATCCTGAAACTGAGTTGTCAACCTGTATGCGTCATACGCAGTTCGTCTCATAAGCACGAAGCATCGATCGCACTGCGCGCTGTGTTAATATGAACCGGAGCCACGCTACGTTTCGGGATAGTTCAAACTAGTGATGTCACTGTGTTAGAGACATACTGTAACATTGTTGAACCAAATGTTCAGTTCAGAAGTTGTTCTGGGAGGGGGGTCTGTAGTCAGATGACACTGATGACTTGGATAACGAAAATTGTTTATATGCAATATGCAAATCATTTTTTTATATGTGCCACATTCTTAAAGGAACAGTTAAGACGTCTGTAATTAACTTAAACATAATTCAACATATTTTCATACTGTACAAAAAGTGATGAATCTTAATGTCCCTCTTTTCCAAACAATGATGCCTCTATGGGCTCTCAGCTAAGAACGTTTGGTTCCCAGAACATTTTGGGAATGCTAGTAGTTATTTTATGGTTGCCACAGAATTAGACCTAATAAGAATAAGAAAGAATACACACACATATAAGAATGTAATAAGACCTAATAAGAATGTTCCAAGATTGTTAGTATTTGTTTTATGAAAAATAAACAACGTTAGGGGAATGTTCTATGTTTGCTGTGTGAAGATTTTCTAAAACATTTTTTGTGCTACACGAGCAAATAACACCATATGAGTTTTATATGAGTTTAATTTATCTGTGTTTTTATTTTGTTTCTTTCAAATATTGTTAAAATAGAGTTTTAGGCTGTGAAAATGTAATGCATAGCTTCTTTCAGCTTCACTTATAACTCTTATTTAGCGTTATAGAAGTATGTTGTTTTATAAGTGTGTAGTTTTATAAGTGTTATATTATATAGTACATATATATAGTGCTGTATACTGGTGGTACTCATTCAGCATGTGTGATGCTCGTTGGTAAATTCCAGCTTTTTTTCTAACCTTCACAAATCAGTTTAAGAGGGATAGCTGTAAACTTACGTGTTTCCTCTCCATTTTAAGGGCTAGATTCTGCTATACAGTCAGTTTCAGGCAATTTTTTTAATGACAATTCTGGTGTTCTGCCAATGCTTATAGACTTTAAAAGTGCCATCCACTCAGAAGAGTTTATGGTAAAGCTGCTTAGTCTTCTGTGCTTTTTTCTACTGATTTCTCTCTTGTATTTCTAGCAAAGAAACCTTCCCATCATATCTATCCATCTATCTAATCTATCCATCTGTCTATGCCTGCCTGCCTGTCCGCCTGCCTACCTGCCTGCGTGTGTGTGTGTGTGTGTTGTGTGTTGTGTATGACTAATATAAAGATTAATGATTACTGCTTTGAAATAATATAAAATAATGAAGGCATACTCTGTAAAGGTCTTCCAGGAATGCCCACTAAACATTACTTACCTGATGAGTAAGGGCTTATCCATCATCAGTATAACCCACCTTTAATGACACACACTTTAGAAGACTCCTCTTCACCTTCTAAACTTTTTCAATACTTACAAGCAGAAGAGACTGCATATGTGTGTCATATGTTGA
Source organism: Yasuhikotakia modesta (assembly GCA_036877545.1). NCBI lineage: Eukaryota > Metazoa > Chordata > Actinopteri > Cypriniformes > Botiidae > Yasuhikotakia > Yasuhikotakia modesta. The sequence continues at coordinate 1,774 of JBAJNP010005007.1, read as the reverse complement.
GCCAAGGTCATGTGCATGTATGTGACTTTTAACACTATAGTAAATGCTACACCTGATCTGTTACATACTTGATGTTGGGATAAGAGGATTTAGGGTCTGCCTTTCCCTTTAAGTCCATCCCAGTCCTCTAGTCTGTAAGGCAGGCAAACAAGGAACTCCATAGCCCTGAAACGGCTCTCAGAGACAAATATCAGCCTAATTATAGAACCACGTCTTTCCTCTTGATATAGATTTTTACTATAGAGTATCACAGTCTATAGGAGTGTTTGCCAACATTTTCTGTAATACTATATGTACGCCAACAACACAAGACATGTAAAGCACTGAAGCAGAAATCTACCTCTTTCTGGCGTATTTATGTATACATTCCACTACAAGTGTCTTCTGTAGAAATAAAGGAAATGTACATTCTTTATTTCTTCTGTTAAAAAGTAAACAAATGCAATGAGGAGTTAAGACTAATTATTTAAACAGCCTTAATAATTCTATTTCCAAGTCATAATTTCTGTAATTGAAATTTAACATGCATGTATGTTGGTACAGAAATAAACATTTAGTTTGAAATGATACACATTTGCCCTATTTTGGTTCTATTTTTGGTGTTAACCTTTAAAACTGTTAGAGAATGTGAATTTAGCAGATACATTTAAACGCTGACCAGACAGCAAAAGCCGCTTTGTATAACACAAGCCCATATTATATGTGCATGCATCATAAATTTGGTCCTCGGGGCAAGAGACTATAGTAGCTCTCAGTTGTGAAATTCTTTAAACTTTTCTCATGTACCCACAGGGGACAGTAAATAGGACTTCTGTGTTTTTCCGCTCCATTAGAAGATTTGCATATATCATAAGGACAGCAGCTGTCTTGCACTGTAGTTTGTCACTTCTCTGTGCTAAGGGCACATTTGGACTGTCTGCAATTTCTTGAAATGTTAACCACTGTCGACTTGACAAATGCAAAAATGTAAATTAGCCCTGCCCAGGCTCTTGGGTACCAAAAAGAAACAAAAAACAGAAAAAATACTTTCTAGTATATTGGCTGATGTGGACAGATTTTCCATTCTCTTCTGAAGTCAGTTTGGTAAGAGGAGTTATGTTAAGGGCAGCCAACTTCCTATATTATAAAGTCATCTTTTATTTAGGGAAGTGACTGCATCTCAGATGGATGGTGCACTTATATATTTGGTTTTTAATAGTTACTGGCATACACAGCGACTGTGTAACATTTTGTGTTGGCCATCTTGTATGCGATCAGTTGTCACCTACAGCAACAACTGGTTTACTTAAACCTCACAATATGCCACATAAAGTCACAGAGAAAAAAAACAAAAATTTTTTTTTCTCTGTCATGTTATTAAGTATAATGGCTTATGTGTCTCTTGTGGCACATTTTTTAAACAAATAAGCACAGTTTCATCTGTCCATATGAAGGTTTTTGTCTTCTACCATTTATCCACCCTGATGTTGTGATTATTTCTCCATCTGTGTGGTTTATCTTAAAAATAATTGCAATTGATCTAGAGCAACTGGTTTTATCAATGCTATTGATTCCTGGATTAGAAAGACAAACAGGTGTCCCTATTAGTTGCTTTTTTATTTGTATGCTAAATTAAACAGAACATTAGCGTAGCTATTCCAGAGGTTTAACCCTGACGCTGCTCTCCTAGCCGTGGTGTCCGTTTTGAAATGTGGTTGAGCTGAATTTGACCTCAGAGAAGCTGTGAGGACGTATCACACGAGCACGGCTAGAAAACAAAGGCACCAACAAACGA
>JBAJNP010005006.1:0-30730 GCA_036877545.1 Yasuhikotakia modesta | reverse complement strand
AACATTTTCCCTGGAAGGAGGAATTTCCCCCAGCAGCCCCCTATAGCAGTAATGGTGGTGGTAATGAGCTGCAGCTGTCAGAGCTCTTTCCGCCTCTCGTCCCTGATTCATGTTCCTGCCGCACAACATCTACAACTGGAACAAATGTTTACCCCAATGAAAACCAGACAAACACGACCGGCTCACGGCTCATAATGGAGTAACTAACATCTCTGGCCTTGTTTTAATGCTATTAATGATATGAGGGGACTCTGACCTCACAGACCTGTGAGGTCAAAGACACTGACTGTTAAGCTGTGCTCTATATATGAGATTTTGGCATGTCTAAATAACCAGAAAATACTATACTATGTTGTTTACATAAACTAGGAGATGTTGAGGAGAATGAATTGTAGAATTGGGTGATTCATCAAATCTAGCTGATGTAATCAAGGCATGTGTGTTTTATTGAGCAGATGTAGTTTGACTCATTTAGGCTTCCTGACTGGGTTAACTCCCAGTGTACTGTTCCCATTGGATTAATATCACTAGAAAGCACAATCTATATCCATTGGAATATGTGCAATGATTCCGAAATCAGCACGACTTACTAATTGTGACTGATCTGAAGTGGGATAATCCCAAATGTGTTTTCATAACTTTATATAACATGCTGTCATTGTACTGGTGTTTCAATATAACTGCTGTATTTTGTTTTGTGGTTTGCACATATTCTTAAAACCTTTTTTGTTATTTTTGCTCTCCTTTTTTCCTGTGAAAAGAAAATGTAGAGACACACAGATGCAGACGGTGTTTGTGCGTTTACCCCATGCGGCCATTATTGCAACGGCTGCAGGCCAGAAAAAATCCATTAATCACACGTTTTTAATTTGCCCAGACCTGCTTTATTAATCCGGTGTGATGTAACGCTGATACAACCTTTCATTCCTCAAAATATATACAAACTCTTACTCTGTCTAAACACCACACCCTAAAAATGACAAAACACTCGGAAGACAACTATTACAGACACTCTGACTGAAACAGAGGTGCGCAGAAGGAGAAAAAAGGGAATTAGAAATCATGTAACAAAATGATAAGGGTTTACAAACTCTACTGGAATAAGAAATAACTTACAGATAGGAAGATCAGAAAAGCCTAAACCATCAATGACTGGAGCTATCAGCAGCAGAACTCATATGTAAGATCAGCCTCACTTTCTGGTGTCTTGTCAAGCATGTGAGAACCACTTCAGCATGCTGGTGTTTATCTTACACTGACGTTCTCTGCTCCATCTTTCTTTCAGCCCTCCTAAGCAGAAGCCTCACCTCTAAACACACACTTGGAAAGATGAGCTTACACACACACACACACACACACACAGAGCGAGAGAGAGAGAGAAATGGGAGAGAGTGGGAGAGAGAGGGATAAAAATAAATGTACTTAGAAACCAGGGGGCGTTTCTCAGAGAACGCAAGGGAGGCAGTTACTCCCCTCAAAAATGACAACATTAAATATAAAACAAATATTTTGAAATATTTTATACATTTTTCTTTCAATACTGACAAACAACAACACCAGATGGTGAAGTTTCTGAGAAAGGAGAAAGAGAGGGAGGGAGCGGGAGAGCAACTCCTTTATCTTCAGTGTCAGAAGCTGTATACAAGTGGTTATGTGGTCAAACACGACAACAACATTTTCTCAATCTGATGCCGCATAAAGACAAAATTCCCCTCAATAAAAGCAATAATCACATCACAGCTAAACTGACATGGCATTGTTGTTAAATATAAATCTGATCAGGGACAAATTTAAACACCCATCAGTACAACACACACAAACGTACAGAGTATGTACTCACACACTTAGATCAGATGTCATTATGTTGACTGCCTAGGTGACTTGGTTTAACTCAGAGTGCCTCCACAGTGGCTAAGTGACACTTGAGAACTGGCTACTGTATGTTTCCTGACACTGTAAATCTCTCACATCCACATATTCTACTTATGTCCCTCTGAGGGTTATGCCAAGGCATGTTTAAAATACACAGGCAATAAAGTACCACAGATAAGTTTGATTTAGGATGTACCAGTGATATTGTGGCTTAGCCACAAATCGAGTTTGTTTCCCTTTACACTCGACTGGGTTTGCATAGGGCCCAATACAAAAAAGTCAAAAAAGGAGGGGGGGATTGAGCAATTAAATGAAGACATTAATTACAGTTTAGATGCATCTCCATGTGTGCACATACACTTCAGATAATTCAAACCCATGAACACAATGCTACTATTTGAAAACAGGTGCATACTGTTTGTGTACTGACTAAATTAAATGAAGCCTGCTAGTTTCCTGGGCTTTTTTTGTCCCGTGTTCAGCTATATTTTAGTGCTGTGTTTCCCAGCCAAGTGTCATGCAAAGTGTCTGCAAAATGGCTTGATCTGAGCAAATTAATGTTGGACATAAAAATCTAGCTTTCTCTTGGGCAGAGGCCAGGCTTTTCAGAGGGAAAGGGGAAAAGCACTTAGTTGTAAAAGCGAGTTGTGCTTTACATTTTGATTAGGTCGTTTTTCATGACTGAAAAACCAGAAAAGCTTGTGATTTCAGGGGTTAATGTGAGGTATTTATTCCCTGCAGCGCTGAAACGTTTAGCCTTTTTCGTTTTGCCTCTCTCAGAAACGTATGGGGTAGCTTTGACAAACCTTTGGGAATTCTTGAAATACTTTTGACATGTCCTGTGGTGTGACATACTATATTTCATGTTGGTCTATAATTTTGAGCATTATTCATTCAACTTATTAATTACTGTGCATGCAGCTTTTATGAACTCAAATGAACCGAAAGGCCACTTGAAATATTTGTATTTTTAAACATGAATTTGTCACAACAGCATTTAAAATGAACTAGTGAAGGCAAAAGGTTTTAATGGAAATGTTACCTGTCTAATAGTCCAATATTATTATATAAATACCCTACTCTGATCAATTCCCTACAATACCCTACTCTAATCTACTCTGAGCAATTATAGCACAGAGAATGTTTTAAGCTCAGTAATATGAATGTTAAACGCATAAGATCATTTAAACATGTTCTCTTTACTCTTTATTCTCTTATTTATTCAAAACCACATACGTAACAGATTGAGACGCATGCTCAAATTAACTCTAATTTTATATGCATCTAAAAAACAGGCAGGAAAAACAAGACAACCCTTGAGTGGCTTATAATACCCATAATTATAATGCTTTGCCCTTCAGTGAGTGAGTAAAAATAAAGACTTCCATCATGACGTCAGTCTTCTCTCAGACTTGGATCGTGATTGGTGAGCGGTCGGCTCCATGGTAACCAGTATAAGTGGACACTATAATCATATCATTAATTCAGCTTTGTGACCTCTTTGTCTCTATTTTTAAAATCAGGTGAGAAGGTAACAGAGCTTCACACACCTCACAGCAGAGCAACTTTACACCACTGCACAACCAGTGGGAGTGACTTAATGCGTTTGTGCCAAAACAGACAGATAGGAGAGAGATTTCTGTGTTTCCTATATCATATGATTAACATGTGCAGCCTTCAGTGACTTTATACATTGTAAGAGTGAAATGTATTTTTCTCTATTGCTTTATATTTGTGTTATATAATATATAATACATTTTCCTTCATAACACTACACTTTTAAATACTCTACATTAGGCTGCACTAACAAAAGTAAAAAAAAAAAACAATTTTAAAAAGAATTGCATGATGTCAAGTTTTACCAGATGTGAATAATAATTAAATGTACTGTTATTTTCAATTTTTTCTCTGTATGCAGAAGGATGGCTTTCTGAGGAGTGAGAAGAACGCTTACATGTAATCTGGTATGTAGGTCAGTGTCTAAACGCATCACATTGATTCAATTTGCATTCACACTCACACAGGTCACATTCAAACGTTCATTCCCATAACAGATGATGGTGTCATGCACCTATTGCACAAAAAAGAACACACACACACACACACACACACACACACACTGTGCAGAGGCAAGCTGCTGAAACACATAGATGTCTGCCACTGTTAATATCTTTCTCTACTAAGTGAACATTTCAGTCACCTTTAATTTCCTACTTCTCATCACAGTCTCTCTCACTTTTTTACTTTTTCACACACAAGCAGACACATCATCATCATCTTCATCATATCTCACACATTACCATCACTGGCCACGCAGACACATATCCAGAAAGGGAGAGATGACAAGGAAGAGGGGAGAACACAAGAAGCACATTAGTTATCAGTCTCTGTCCTTCTTTTCTTTTCACATCCCATCAGAGTAACACTCCTCCATCTGTTCCCTCACTCTGCAGTACTTTACTACAGCAGCCCACCTGACTAAACGACATGTCACAAACACACCCACACACACACAGAGCTGCCAAATAAATAATGCAAGAATTGATAGTCTACAAGAGAAATAAAGTTTAATGATAGAACTGAAATCACCTGATCTTTCTCTTCAGTTTAGTATGTAACATTGACATTTTTAATAGTTTGTGTGTGTGTGTTTGTGTATTGGTGGATCTGGACACACATTTCTTGAAACCCACAGTATAATTTCACAAAGGCTGATGATCTGTGTGCTTCCATAAAACAAAAAATGTTTATGGACAAACAGGAAGTGAAATTGTACACGCATGCAGTGTTTAAAAGAATAGACATTTTTTAAATTAAAATCCATAATTTACTCGCCTTCATCTCATTCCAAACCTGTATGAGTTTTTGCTTCTGAGGAACATAAAAGACGATCTTTTGAATTATGTGGGTAACCACACAACCATTGACACAACCACAGAGAAATTTCCCAACATATCTTCCTTTTTGTGTCCACAGAAGAATAAAGTCACACAGGTTTGGAATGACATAAGAGTAAATGATAGAACAAAAAATAGTTTTTGGATGAACTATCCAAACACAACACTTACAAACCTTTTTCTTCCACTTAAACTACAAGTAAACATAACAGCAGCATTATTTGAAAAGCCACGGGTTGCATTTGTCCCTCTAGACTCTCCATACACCCGAGCACTGAGGGCCGCTTACACAGAAGCTCTTTGGGGGGCTGTTAGCTGTGAGCTTTGCCACCACAAGAGCTCCAGCACATGCACTAATTATTTTCATAGTCAGCCGGGTGTGCAGATCTGTTCTGTGAGTTGTGCAAATGCTTATTTAAGCGGTATAACTGACATCCATATGGTTTCTATCACCATGAAGAAAAGAACTGGTTATGTTTTCCTGCAGCCAAGGCTCTGACCTGTCTGTCAAAAACATTCATATGTTGCTTTTATAGGAAATTTGATTCCATAATGTTCCCCAATGTGTGTCTGTGCGTGTGTGTGTGTTCACTCTTGTACTCACTGTTGTACTCACAACGTGTTAATAAAAACTACACCAGATTTGGAACTTCTAGTGGAGTGTCTTTTTTCCATTTTGAAATGATTGAAAGACTTTATAAATATTTTCCATTATATGATGTTGTGTAAGCCATTAAAGTAATTCAATAAGCGCGGATTAGTCATGTTTAGGTGTGATATGTTTCTCATTGATTGTTTTTTTATGTCTTATGCTATTGAAAACACGTGGCAATGACCACACGAGTCAGAGCTATTAAATGATCACAGAAATGTTATATTTTCAGTAAAACAATTTTTCACTGTAATTCACACTCCCCAAACTACAAACTGAATCAGATGTGGGACAAAACCAGTCACAAAAAGCCCACAGCGCAGTAAGAAGCGTGTCATTGAATCTCACTGTTGGCAACTGTACAGATAAATGCTTCTCTGTTCTGTGAGGTAACTGATGAATCACGGAACTTCCTGTAGAGGCTGTAATGTTTCCTGTGTCTGATACACTCACTGTAAAACACTGAAACTCTGTCCCATTACAATTCTGTTCATGCAAAACATTAAACCCACAACCCCACAATGCAGTTTAACCACAGGCACTTGTCAGCGACAACTGTTTAGGAAATATAATTCAGTGTAAAAACGTCCAAATGTCTCTCTGTACAGTAGTTGTACGGGCAGTATTACTTTAAATAAACATTGCAGTTCCAGCATGGGTTTGTGAATAAATAGAACAAAAGAGAAAGAAGCGGATTTCCTCTGCTGATTGCAGCCAGATGTTAGCCAGGGTCTGATGCTGCTTAACTGGCTATTAAGAGGGAAATTCAGAGTAATTCAATAAATAGAGCCGCCATAGGAATTACAGTCTAATGTGCTATAATACAGTCTAGAGCTTTCATGCATGTCTGTATCAAACAAGCACTTTAAAATAAATGGATACATGTATGCACACATGCAATTTATTTTAGTGTGTGTATACATAACCTTTATTTTTTGACTGTCTAGGCAATTTCCAGTTTGTTCCATACATTTAATAAAAATGAGCCAAACACACTCCCATAAAATTACACACCCTCCAGACACAACGTCCCTCTATATCTGTAAATACTGCAGCAACAATTATAGTTCCAAGCATATAAATAGAATATATGCTGGAATATTATTTATAATTAAATTAGATCTCTCTATGATTTGTGCCCTAACACACACACACACACTTACCAACAATACCAACAAAGATGTTACAGTGTCTCCAGTGGATTTATTATAGATCTGTTGGCTTTGGTGTGTATGTCAGTTGCTTTCAGTATCTGAGTCTTCTGTCTCAGATTGAGACTCAAGTGTAATTTAGTAAACTGTGCCAGTGTTAGAGATGACTGATATGAGTATCATTGCATGAAAAGAGAGAGAACCTAAATAATCAAACATATAATCCCACAGGCTGTTAAAAAAACCTGCCAGTTTATCATCTTTATATTCTCTCACTCCACTTATCTTCACCATCTCTGATTTATACTTCAGGTATGTGTGTGTGTGTGTGTGTGTGAGGCACAGATGATGAAATCGTCATATGAATAACTCCAGTATAAAGGGAGATAGAGATAGATAGAGAGAGAGAGAGAGAGAGGTAGAAAGGTCAGAGATACTGAGTAAAACGGATAAAGGCTAATGATTATCTCAACCTTTATCTAATCAATAATCATTTATCCAACAATTTCACCGCCAGCTACTGCCCATTCTCTATTATCCCAGCCCAGACGCCAGAGGCTGTATTGTCTCAGTCTGTCAGCTTTATGGGCAGGGTGAATGGTAGGTGAACATCAGGGCTGATGCTCTGTATGTGACGGCCAGTTCAGTGCTGCGTCTCAGCGGCATGTGTGTAATTATATCTAATATGCTGGGTTTAAATTAGTCCACACATTTAGTTTACAAAGGTGCCTATTTAATTAGTGACCAAAATCATGTAAAATGTTTTTGTAATAATAGAAACAGAAATAAGAGTTTGTTTTAACCCCTGTATCATTCTGTTTTAACTTGATTTCTACACTCAAATGATACAAAGCAATTGACTATGATAGGGATAATTTTTAAAAAAGTACACAGTCATAAAACATTAAAAAAACAATCTTAATCGCCTAATTAACAAACTCAATACAATTTGGTTACACAAAATAAGTAAAAAGAAAGTGTTTTACAATGACACCAGCTGAGCAATTTTCAAATTGTTCATGAATTATTCAAATGACTCAAAAAACACATAAATGACACCAACCCCTCCCCTTACACGCCCCCTTTCTCAATGTCTCTGTCTGGCACTGGTGCCATCATTATCTCTCTCTTATTGCTTTTAATGACCCCCTCTTTCCTTTCATTAATTCTTTATCGATTTCTCTGAACAGCCGTTGAATTAATTTCCAATTACGAAGGATAAGAAGAATAGATAAATGTGCATGTTTGCATTTGGTGTGTAAGAAAATATGAGCGCAACACTGCATGCAGGGAAATGTGTTGACAACCATGTTTTTACATGAAGTGCATTTTTAGCAGTGTAAGAATTCAAATAAAATGAAAATCATACAGGCAATTACAAAAACACTCACGTTTACATCTGATCTATCTGAATGGGGGCATTCCATACTTATTAACACAATATTTGTGTTATAAACACAATATTTATATGCCCAAAAGACGATTGGGTACAAATTTGTCCTCAACATATGGTTAAGAAACCACCACACACACACACACACACACACACACACGCACGCACATAGAGTCTACACAGGGGGTGTTGTGAATCTGACAGAAAGAAATTGCAGGAAAGGTCAGTGTGAGTTAATGGCTAGGGGTCCTTACATGAAATAATTCCAAACCCTTTTGACGGCTCCTTTAGTGTGACAGGCTGTAGCTATTGCAACTGACATGATCAGAAAAGCAGCTTATGTTTTGTGTCTGTTGGCATGTGTGAGTGTATTTGAGCATTGTTGACCTGAGTTGCCATTTCATTTACACACACTTCACCATTTTAAAAATTTGGTTGCAATAAACAAGTATCATCAAGTCTAAATAACAAGCCACACTTCAGCTCAGCTTAGACTATTAATATGAAACTGACAATGGGTTTGAATTAGGATAATTTTTCATATTGAAGGTCATTATCAAAAGAGCTTTGAGAACGTTATCTTGAAGAACATGGACAAATATTTGAAATTAAACTAAGGCTAAGCAATTTTTAGATGAAATTAACTGAACAAAGTGGAAACTGTTTTGATTGTATACATCCAGTATTGATATGTTTTGCACTAGCCATGGTACTTCAGAAATAACCTTTACTGTAACTGTATAACTTTAAAAAGAAAACAAATCTTTGTTGCTGCTGTTAGTTTATGTGTCTGTCCACCTTCTTCCTGCTGGTCCCTGGGTAACCTATACTTTATTGTACATTTGTGTGTGTGTGTGTGTCTGTATGTACTCTTAGTTATTGTGTATATGTGTGTTTCTGTTGACCCGGGTCATTCCCATGTGTGAGTCTGTGTGTGAAATACTGCACACTAATAAGCAGCGCCGGCCACTTATATTCACGGAGGGCCACTGTGCACTGTCACTTTAACAACTGGGAATTATCACCAACATCCAGATTTGGGGTTAAGAGTGTCTGAAACAGTATATAGATACATTTTCCATCAATAAATTCGGTCTCCTCAGCCCAAAGCATCCTGTCGCCTGATTGACGTTTTTACCACAAAATTATACCATGTCTGTCGGCGGAGGAGAAGAAACATGTCGCCATTCCAAAATTAGCTAGCCATCAACATAAAACAGGATAAGCCTGCTGTGGTGTCATCTCACAAGAGTATTGATTCAGACAGACGATCGGGATACGGAGCGGATTTCCCATAAAGCCAGTAGCCAGTGTGTCTTCTGAGGGAGACAGTGAAGGAGAAAACAAATGATACAATATAAAGAAGATTTAAAATGTCTGATCCAGCATTCCTAAAGTAATAATACAGTTACTTGGAAGTGTCACACACTGTGGAAACACACTGTTTTTGTATTTCAGTCGAACATTTCACAATATAAAGCTATATTTTTAAATATATAGGCAAATGCATATACAGTATATGTAAAGAATGATACAGCACAAATAATATAGTACGAAAACAGTGTTTAAATAAATAAATTTCTGTGCGTGATGCTGTCCAACAGCGCCATCATCGGATAAAGCTGCAAAAAGAGTCAAGCTTTTTATTCTATCTTTTTGAGTTTCTAAAGTATCAGAGTTTCACATCATTAAAACGAACTTAACTCTCACATCAGATAAACCCAGGTGTGAATGCACCCTTGGGAAGCACATATCTTTTTTACTACAACAGTGTGATTTTTATTTTTAACTTGATGAGACTTTGATTTGAAGCTGTGGCTATCATTTAATAAATAATATGTTAATATAAGCAAAAACATCATGTTCCGGGTTGCTTGTGTGTAGTCCCCAGGAGTAATGTAAAGTCTGTTCCATATGCCTTTAACCCAGAAACTGGTAATTAAACATGGAACTGGAACATGAATTTACACTGAAGTGAAAACGCAGCAAAGTGACACCGCATCCCATCAAGCTATATATAAAATACACATACAGTACCCATAACGTTTTGCTTATTACAAAGCAATGTTCTTTCCAAAAGACAACTGGACCACCCAACTGGATTTATGCCAATATATTTCCACAAGCCAATCAGATTACATGTAAGTACTCTGACAGGAGTGAATAAACAGATTGTTTAACCAGCCAATCGGATGCTGCGTAACAACTTTGGTGCGCATGTGAAGCAAAACCCCGTTTAACCAGTCACAGTCGCAGCACTGTAATGAAATCCAGCCTGAGTCTGGATTGATTTCCAACATCTTGATTTAATATCCTGAATTAATTATTTTAACTTGAATAATATATAAAGGAAAATAAATGTAGAACACTCAAGGGAAGAGAGGGCTTCTTTCCTGCAGAGTTATCTCATGGTCAATCTCAGAGTACTTTCAGCTGTGTGTGTGCCTGCCTGCAAGCTTGTGTGCTATCCAATGTGTGTGTGTGTGTGTGTGTGTGTGTGCGCGTGTGCACTGAATGATCCTGTAAATTACTTTGTGGATATGAGCTTGTAAGTGTGTGTGTGTGTTTGCAATATCACATGGAGAGAATGCGTGTTTGATTGAAGTTTATGCATCCACACCAAAGACTTTACTTCAGTTGAGATGATACACTGAGGTCATCATACGCGAAGAGCAGATGGTCTTACTGCAGGTGGGAAGAGGTGAACACAAGCAGGACTCCAAATTTTGCTAGGATATACATGTCTAGATGGATAGAGGAAATCAGACTACAAAACAGACTGAACGTGCACATGTCCCAGCTGCATGCACAAATTGTTGACATAAATCATTGCTTTATTTTTTGTGTGTAATGTTTACCTGAAAATTACCTCAGAGGTTAAAACATCAATGACATCAGTCTCACAGAAACACACGTTTACCATATGATATGAATAAAGTCATATTACCCTAGAATGAGTATTTTAGGGCAAAATATCATTTTTGGGTGAACTTATCCTTTAGATGAAAGAATAAATGGGACCCATTTACTCCCCTCCTCATGTTTTCTGCATTGCGTCTCACACCTGTTCCCAACTTAGAAGATATGCATCAAATCTCTCTACAGTTTCTCTGTACCTGAGAAACATTTAAATATTAAACACTGTGGGATGTCTAGACAGCCACTATTGGCACATCACCATCCGATTCGATTACATTTATTGATAAGTTAACGTTTTTTCCTCACTGAACATCTGAAATAATAATCTGCTCATTTTTTCCCACCTCATTCTGAATTGAAATGGCAAAAATCTCATATTGAGGCAGATGCTGCTGCGTTAGAGCATCTCGGCTCCATTTGTAGCTGCTGAGATGCTATTCTCTCTGTCAGTGTCTTATATCCTGCTCACTACTGGCACACGGATTATAATAAAAGAAGACTACTGTCACTGAAGGGTTGATTTAAGACAGAGCCAGTCAATCAATCACAAAGTTCAGATTAAAAGTACAAGTATTGTTCTGCTTTTCTCTGTATTATTCACTCTCATTTTCCTCCTTCTTCAACTTTTTTATTTTAATCTGTGAAAAATAAAGGCCTCCACAAAACTCTGGCAACTATTCATTGTGTTCTACTTTTCCTATTCAACCTCTCCGCAGGAGGCTGCGTTCCTGACAACTTTATATATGATGCTCTCCATTCAAAATGCCATCTACGCCTCAGATGAGTTCTGCACTATGATCTCCCAACACAGAAACACCCGCATCAGATCCTTCTTATTGACACGCTTGCAGAAGTGGCCCATCTATGTGAGGCAAAGGGCGTCTCTCCTTGCTTTTAAACCTCTGCTTTACATTTCCCTCTGCAGAAAGCCAGCTAATTATAATGAGGGTGTTTTTAGATGATGAAATGATATTGAATCCAATTGCTTTTTCCTCAGCAACCTATTTTGTGGCGAAGTTCAACAGTGTCACCGGGTAAGAGCTAGCGTTTAATCACACAGACAAACAGACCATTACCCTGTGGATGCTCGCAACACAGAGCTGAATTAAATATGGTAAACTATCTCATTACACAAACACAAGCACAACATCTCAGTCTCTGGGTGATCAAAGGTCAGCAGAGTGAATATCTAAAAATCCTTCTTTGAATACATTTAGCATTAAAAGCAAATGTTCGGCAGTCACCTGCTGCTAGCTGGACTGCTAGCTAATGACTACCATCTTACAGGCCTGTCTGGTGTGATGATGCCATACCCGGGCGCTCATTCTGAATGCTTCTAGGAGGAGATCACAACGTCATTAACTATTTTCTGTCTTTCTCAGCAGTTAGCGTTGATGCAGTCTGCTTGCAATAATGTATTATGCTGCAAACAAGAAGAATGGCCACTTCCCTGCCTCCTGGTGCAGAGGGGGCCGCAGTGACACGGAGGCTCAGGTATATGGATGGCCTGAGGAGGCCTCCATCATTCATAAAACATGCTTCTGTCGCACGCCACCAAATTGATCTTGCAAAAGAAGCGGGGTGGCATAGCGACCACTTCATTAGTCTTTCACGGTCACAAATCACACTCGTCATAGCCTCCCGGGAACCCGCTGTTACCGCAAACCTTGCCGTACCACTTCCCGGACTCATACCTTAAATGTTCCAGCAGCATTCTCAAAACACCCCAATGATGTTTCTAATAACTGGCATGCAGGCTGCATTGGTTATGGTTAAATGGCTCTGGTCTGAGTAAAATATGTGTAAAAAGAATGATAACAATGGCCGGCCCCCAAAATAAGAAATGCACACACCTTTGAGCTACAATTGATTGCTAGTGGTCATTTTGGGCGTCATGGAATGAAATCAAGTGGCTTCTCCATAAAACAATGTCAAATATTGACATTATTTCTCTTCCCTGGCCTCTGAATGAATTGCCCCACTCACTGAGGCTTTTTGAAAAATTGTTTTTATTGCCTTTTCTGTTGTTGCTGGAGCAGCTGGAAAAAATTGGGCCTGGTCCTCTCAGACTCAGCTAAGCAAATTGCTCTGAGAGGACGGCAACATTACACTACACAAATCTTCTTCACAAGTTTAATGACATTAAAATATTATCCAAATTTCTGCCATGAAATAATCTCACAATAAAATCAATTTAATGTTCAATATTGACTAAAAAGAACAACAGCACTTAATAATGGAATTTCACAATGTCTACTGTAATAGTTCTTCCCATATTAGCATAAAATGTTGCAATTTCTCAGATCATAAAAAGACTGATACAGATGGAGAATGTCAAAAGGGGCCTCACAGCTTGTCTTGCTTTCTTCTGCTTTTGTCTCTCTGTGTCTACGTGTCTCTCAGAAAACAAACTGTTCTTGCATTGTGTTGTCTCTTTAAAGTTGCATGGTAGCCCCTCAACCCCCCTCACTCCTGCACAGTCTATTCCCTCGACTGTCATGCTGCCAGGCCTAAAAGACCGTCTTGTGAAATGTTCAACATCAGAAATGGTTTGTGTGCATGTCAGTCTGGCCTACCAAAAAATCCTAACAGTTAAGCCAAAGGCACCACAGAGGTTCTCCTGTGAAGTTTGTGTTTTAAAAGCTGTTACACTGTCTAAATCACTGTCTAAACTTAATTTATGATCCTGCTTAATAAAAGTTAGGTTAACAGGTTAACTTTGTGTCCTATCTGTGGTCAGCACAGACATTGTAATATGTAACTTATTGAGACATCTTTGAATGACAGGAAGTTACCAGAAAGCTAATAATCGACATCACTTCCTGTATACATTGGTTAGCATTAGTCAGAGCCTTAGCAAATAAACAGTGGCCTAAAAACACAAAAAAAACCCACAAAAACACCCATACATCTCTCTCTGCATCCGTCTCTCACACAAAACTCCCTATTTGACTTGTGAAACATGATGAAAACATTTGAAGATAAGCATGAATAATTCAGGCCACTCTGGCTGTTGTGGGAGAGCATGTAAGTACGTGAGTGAGTGGGGGTGGGGGGGTGATACAGCAAACAAGTCCCTCCTGGTTACGCTTTTTTGAAGGACAGCATTACAAGTGCTTGAGGTCCGAAGGGAATTGGAAGCGTCTCCATTACCAGTGAGGAACGATTTGTTTGGAATTATGGAATTATGCCAGGCTGGAAAATCTGGACCTTTGGGGACAGCGAAACATTTGATCCCACAGCAAAGCTATCGCTACAAGTTTGCTTTTTTTGCTCTCTCACCACAGAATGTTTTACCCTCAAAGGTGTCCCTTCAAATGCTTTAAGTTACAGATCCTTCCTTTAAATCAAAGAATGTTTTTCCCTTAAAAGTCCTGTAGCTAAACTTGCAGGGTATGATGCTAGCAATGCTGTGGTCGCAGATTCAAACCCCAGGCAATAAACATACAATGCAAATCCCAAATGTTTGGTAACTCTTCCAAACACCTAAATGCAAATAAAATAAACATTTGTTTACCTTTGAAAATAAAAACATAGTATTTAGTCTTTTTCTGTTTGGTAATTTAACATAATTCAGTGCAACATGAATCAGCAGTGTGGAACAGACATGAGCGCCTTGTGTTTAAACTGAAAGTCAAAGCTTGACTATTAAGAAATTCTATTACCCACTGATGCAATTTATGTGTAAATACCATTCATCTTCAATTCATACTCAGAGCAGAGCGAGCCAAGATAAACTGAGACGTGTTTCTAGGACACAAAGAGCGGGCACACCAATAGTCTATTTACTCATATCTCTCTCTCTCCTGCTCTGTTATAAAATGCTGTGACAGCAGAAGTGTGTGTGTGACAAGCATTGGGGGCTTAGTCTATTAGCGGCCGTATTTGCATCTCTGTAGCGGAGCAGTGAGTCAAAACCTTCTAGAACCTGCCCTATTCCATTTGTATAATGTGGCATAAAAACGCATCACTTCCTCACAGGAAGTGAGGACACAGAACAGCTAAGACAGACAGAAGGAAACTGTCATGTTTAATGTCATTTCAGCAAAGGTGATGTGACAGATTTAAACAGGGTTTATCCATCCATGTCTGACAAGGATGATATGAAGCGATTATCTTTCGTGTTATCAGTTAAACAGGCATACGTTCATAATTAATGTCCAGCGCGAGGCAAATCTGTGGCTTCATGAACTTTGCATGAGGCAATCAGAAAAGCCAGCTGCAGCTGTCAGTCAAAGCGTCACATGGCCGTAAAACACTGTTATGTGTCTATCTATTCCACACAGTCAGCGCTAACGGGGAAATCATGCATCGACTTGCTACAATCATCTAACACGCGTCTCACAAAGAACAACACAGAGTTCAGCGAGCGTAATGTAAACATCACATTTACCAGAAGAGAAGTGGTTTAGTCAGAAAATTAGTCTCAACACACCTGAAACTAACTATAAAATGTTGCAGTTAATCTGGAATCTGTTTCATGCGGTTTTAGTTACAAAAACAATATGAAGAGAAAACATATCTGTCATACAATATGAATGTGTGGACGTTTAAAATGATTGTTACTGCATGTTATGACATGCACTGAAGTTCCCAGAATGCATTTTAAACTTTTTATTGTCTACATGACAGTTCCCATCGCTCTTTATTAACAAAACTGATGGTTTCTGACTGTCGGCTGTCGTTAACAGTCACGCATAGAAGAATGTGTGCTAATAAATCAAATTTAAACTGAAGGATGTAGCAAGAGGCTCACCATTTCATCACTATCAAGGAGTGTTCAGTGTGGTTTTAGACACAGACATATTTTTAGGGGTCTGGTGTTGACATGAACAAGCATATTTTTCCAATAAAGAGCAGCGGATGTTGATGGAAAATGCGGTACCGTTTTCATTACACTTACTAATCTGTTCACTTACTAACATACTAATCTGATTTCTCCTTCCTTTGTTTTAGGTTATCACATGCCACCATACAGCATTGTCCTAGCAGCAGGGCTATTGCTGGGTAGATTAATTAACAATTACAGCTTTTTTATGCTAGTTAAAGAGAAGCATAATTTCAGATAAATGAGGCTAGATGGTACTAGTTGCTCTGCTAACAATACAAACTGCAAGCATATAATCATTGTTCAAAAACCTAGAAATGTCTATGGAAGTAGAACTTTAAGGCACTGTAGGTGTGATTCAAATGCAAAAGCTATTCAGATTTATAAACAACTTAATTGTTCTGTATCCCATAATTGTGTAATTTTGTATCAATTATTTAGTGTTGCACAAAGGTGAGTTATGCAAGACAATCCCAGAATGCATTGCGATAAACAGAAATAAATACAAAGACAATGAAGTGAGATATATTTCAATAAATGCTTCAACATATACCTAACCAAAATATGTGCATTTCAAAATTGTTTATATTTTTACAGACAATTTGTGTTTGCCATTTATTTATATCCTAATCTGGGTTTTACATATAAATGCAAAATTGAATGAAATCAATTGTGATGAAAGTCTCCTGTGCACTTTGCTGTTTTTATAACACGTGGGGTTGCTGCCTATGTAGAACGTTCCAAATCAGTCACACATGAGGCTCCATTTCAATTAGGAAGCTGCCTTAGAAGGTCCTTAGAGGTACATTTGCTGTGAGTGATCTGTGGAATAGATTTCAGATTATTTTCTTAATGTTTCTTTTAAGGGTGTTTTTATTAATAAGTATTACTGTCAGCAGCTAATTCAATGCAATATCAAGCAAACAGAAGGACTGATGGTAGGATAAATAAAAGTATGTACTAATCGTTTCACCTTTCTTTGTAACCTTCTTGTATAAAAACACAAAGGCTGAGTTGAATGTTATATTCAGTATCTGCTTTGTGATACTCCACTAACTCAGCATGGACGGAAAGAGGTCTCACATTTATTTTGCAAATGTGTCCTTATCAGTCTGCTTGCTCTCTCTCTCTCTCTCTCTCTCTCACTCTCTCTCTCTGCTTGGCTGGACTAATTGAGTGTCTAAACAAACTAATTAATCTCTGGCATTGGTGGAAGACGGACAGGCCTAGAGAGGTGATGTTCTTCAAACTCACTCCATTTTTCCTTTCTTTTTTTAAATCCCTGTAGTCATTTATTTGCTGAATATGCACATTTCTCCTTCCGTGAGATCTCTTTGCCATGGCCAAGGTTAACTGTACACACACTCATTCACTATTTATGATTTTGCATAGAGAATAACTATTTTTTTCTCTCCCTCCCCTTATATTCACAGTATCCGGGCGCATTAATCAAAAATAATGAATAAAATGATCCGTCTGACAGCGCCCATAGCCTCTCAGGTTTCAAGAGAATATCCGACCAACTTTATTAACCAACAACCAGATTAATTGTAACAAAGTGTCATCCATAAATTTACCTTTCATTTTAATAGTACTTCGCCCAACACTAACAACCTCCCCTGTGACTTCAGATTTATTGAGGGCTTTGGCTATCATGGAAAGATGAGAGGTTGACACAGAAATTGTGTTTCCATCCACAGTCTAATGTCCAAATAGTACAGACCAAACATCTCCACCATGGGCCAATTGAAGGCATTTAAGGATCTCTTTGGATCGAACGCCTCATCGTTTCAGCAAACACTTTGGCAGTGGTATAATGGTCATTTGTTGCCCCTCTGTGACTCTTACCCCACCCCTTAGTTTTTGGCCCTGCTCAGCTCTCTGTGGAAGGTGAGACACTGAAGTAAACCATTAAGGGTGACAGTTTCACTTTTCTCCCTCTAATTACTTGTTCCTGCCTATGTGGCATTTCTTAGAAAAATTTGTTGAATAATGACCGGTATTAAAATGGAGACTCTTAAGAATTTATATGCGCCACCTTAATTTATCATGTACTTTCTTTATCTTCTCAGTGGATTTATGTCCAAAGCGTCGCAGGGCCCCTCTGCCAGCTGACAGTGCCGTCGTTTTCTTAAGGGCACAGCATGTATATCAGTGACAAATTTTCCTGCTGCAATAAGATTCTGTCTTGGTAAATTGCTTGCAAGCCAAATTTACACCATGTTTGTTTGTGCTTAAAACAGACTGTTTACGCAACTACTGATGGCTGTCTCAAAAAGACAAATGTTGTTATGCAAATGACAGACAATATTTACAAAATGTATAATTGATTTACTATAGTAAGACATTTTGTTCTTTAAATATAAATTACAACATTTTACATTTAAATATATTTAAGAAATATTGTGTGTGTGTGTGTGTGTGTGTGTGTGTGTGTAGCTACTTCACTTCTCTTCAACAGAATTCTGTGAGTTACAACTTAATCAATTAGAGTGTAGCTGTTATGTTGTACATCACCTACAAATATCTGACATTTCACTTTTAAAATAAATTTAAACATTGTGAGTAAATGCATAGCTGCTGATGGTGCCTGATGAGAGAAAGCATTTTTTAGTACGATGAATTGCAAAAATGACCACTGGTACATTTGCCATTAACTTCACAAAATTCACTGTCTCTCTCCTCCTCATTAAACATGTACCCTTTTTAAACCTGCATTACAATGATTTATGTAACAGATCAGGCTTGTGGTTTTAAGAGCCACCTACTGCCTTCACTTTATTACTGTTGTATTTTTTTCACTATTTTTCCTCATGGTAATACACTGCACCCTCCCGGGAGTCCGCACCGATTTTTTTTCAAGGGCATTGGAGTGGGTACTCTCTCACAGCAGTTTAATATGTACTTCACCACATTGTGAAGCATCCAGCTGGGTAACACAGCTGCAGATGCCCACTGTTATGTCCCTGAACGCTGTGTTAGATATCCCTCCAATGCAGAATGAATAGCCGCTAACCGCTAACTAGTCATAAGCTAATATCTAAACCGGAGATCCCCTACTGTAGAATTGCATGTGATTCTGCTCCAGTCACATCACAAATGAGGTAAAATTATAACTGGTGAAAGCTTAGGAAGAGGTAAAGGTTGAAACCAAAGCTTTTCAGGGGAACCTGGACATTTCTGGTACTTCCCTTCCAACTCTAGAACAAACAAAACATTTTCCAATGCTAGCAAGCAGATTCTAGTTATATTTCCATGGCAGTACAACAACAATGAATACATTATCCAGGGCTCCAATTCAAACACTTAGATGCGTGACCTAATGAAATTACCGGCTCCCCCTGTCTGTATGGCTTTGCTTTAGCCTCCAATGAGCATTTCTATGCTAATTAGATGCAAATACATGGAAACGATGGCAGATATTTAACCCTGGAGTACTGGAACGCCATAGAATTAAAGAGATTCACCCCCCACAACCTCCCCACATTTCTTCCTTCCCATCTAGTTAATGGGAGGCCTTAGAGAAAACGCAAATGTTTTACCTTTTTGAAAGTTAAATGCCCACTTTCGCCTTGATATTACACCACAGATACTGGCTGAACTTCAACCTTTCTAAATCCCAATTCCTCCTGTAAGCCATTGCCTAAACGGTTTTAGCAGCATTCTAATGAAATGTCATTTTTGTTAGGTGTTCTCATGGCATTAATATAGTTCATAGTGGTCTGCATACATTTGGCTTTGGTGTTAAATATGTAACAGTTAGCGCAAGCTTTATGTCACATAATTGTAATACAAAGTGATTCTTTTAGCTAATGTGGTTGTTTGCTATTGCCCACTGCTGTGTGCAGTGAACTACCCTCTAGTTGCCATTACAACTCATGTGGATAAACACATTTTATTAGTGTTTCACGGCCCTGCGATTTTCATTGCTAAACCAGAATGGAGCAAACACACTCTATCCAACACAGACAAATAAATCTTTTATTTCATCTCCTGCTTTTATTCCTTTTACTTTTAAAGCAGTGACAGAACATTGATGATCTACTGACCCTTTAAGTGAACTGATGACAGGGCTCAGATGTTATGCAGACTAACATGGAGATCATAAGATAGCTTGTGTTGTTAATAGCAGTAGAGTTGATGTCAGGCCTTGACAGTAGAATTAATTGAAATGTGGAGGTGAAGAACTCAAATCTACTAAATTCTGGTAGTGATTCTGGTGTCAAAGTCAAGATAAGACATCACTAACAATAATATATAATAATATTATACATATTGTTTTTAACACTAAGACTAAAAATACAGAACAATGTAAAGTTGGCACAATAAAAAAGTAAATCAGACACAGGGAAAGAATGTAAACTGAAAGAAATACACACACAGCTTTATTTCAGGTGCTGTGATTGTCAATAGATTAGATCTGATTTTTAAGTGCAGACATAAGGACTGTGCTATTCAATGGAGTCCCTGTTTTTAACAGCACTGTGAGACCTACAAAATTCAGCTGCAGGAGACATTCATGAACACCTGCCCTCACACAAACACATCTGCTCTATGATGACTAGAATCATCTTCACAAAGGGAGACAGGGAACGGAAGAGAAACCCACCATATGACATTTTGTTCATTATTTTTATAATGAGTTATTTTTTGTCTAATGTTTAATTAAGTTTATTTAGTTATACAATTTGAGAAATATCAACCATGCTTTTCTCACTGGAAGCCTCAAGCTGATATTATTCTGTCTTTCATCTCTGGGTTTATGTATCTGATAATACTTTACAAAATAAGTGTGTGTGTGTGAGTGTGTAAGAGAGAGACTAACTGTAAAACAAAGAGATGATTTATAAACCATGATTTATAAAGAGAAACAAAAATATGTCTAAGGCATAAAGATGTGTGAAGTCAAAAATCTATTATTTTATTTTAAATATAATGTTATTTTTGTCAACAAATATACTAAAATACTAGCTAACTGAATAAAAAAATGAATACAAATGTATTCCATTAAAAACTTGGTAAAAAAATTATTGTAAAGTATTTGTACAAATTGACTTTGACAAACATTTGTATTAATGCCTAATGTTTTTACATTTGTTTTCAGAGATTTTGTTCTGATTTATGAACATTGTGTGTCTTTAATATTTTATAGCTGAAGACTCACATCTGCTGTTCTCTGCACTGGCACTTGTTCTCATAACATTCATAATGTTATGGTCTTGTTTTGGCCATAGACATTGTTATCTTCTGTATGCAGGAGCCAAATATTTTAACATTTAGAAGAAAAATCCAGTATCTAAGAAGTTAGGCTTGAAGTGTTTTTCAGTATCATGCAACATTGACACACACATGCCCAGGTGCCCTCATGCAGCACAGTTTGTGTGTGCATGTGTTTGTTGCATGGTACAGACACAAGCCTGTCTACTTGACAGCAGCGTGTTCAGTTGACCAGAAAGTCCTGTAATTAAATGGCTGCTAACCCTGTAATGTGAACTGATGTTAACCTCTGCCTCACCACAGACAAACATACAACAGGGCCTGTGTTTCTGTAGCTCAACTGGTGGAGCATTGCGATAACAGTGCAAAGGTTGTGGGCTTGATTGCAACAATCAATTGCCTTCAGCAACAATTGTGCTGAAGGCTCAGAACTTAATGAGATACTAGTGGACACCAAATTCGTTTCTCGCTCTTATTTATGCCACATTATTTTGAAGGATCATGCACCACTTAGATATCGTGCTGCGTTCTGCACTTCTTTCCAGACAGGTTTTGGGAGAGGATAATTTATTAAAATGACTTTTTACTCATTTTGTTTAATGTATGCACTTTAACAATTAATAACCCAAGCACGGGAGATTTTCACTAAAGGCCATTAATTTGTATAAAGCTGCCGTCACTGACAGAGGAGATATTTTAAACTGATCAAGAGAAAGTCAAATTATTCTCTAGCCTCAGGTTAAATATTACTTTCTTCAGGAATTCTTTGCTGTGCCGACCCACTTTTTCTGACCTTGTCATTGATTGTGGCTTTCAGAGGCATCTTGCTGAAAGCTTCCCCTGACTGGAAGAAGGAGGGCAGGGCGGCGTATTGTTTGTCTCTTCAGCAGGAGAGTGTTGAGCATGTGAAAATTCAAGGCCTTTTTTATCTTCCTGGTCGGGCTGCTAAAACGTGTGTATGTGTGTGTGTGGCTTTTATGGTTGTCTGTGTGCATATGTTGATTTTTACCTTTATGTCTTTGGCAGACACTTGTATTTTATGTGCAGCACACTCAAGGCTTCTGTATTCCCAAGGAATGATCTTGTTATAGTTAATGCAATGCTCTGCTGATTAAACTATACCAGCCTGATCTTACAGGAAAACGTAACTATTTAACAAGCATTGTTATACAATTTCATATGAACTTACATAAGTCACACAAAAATATGTTTTTTTTAGAAAAGAAGCAAGCATACAGGTGCTACCCAAACCTTTAAACCTTGTACTCAGCTCAACTTGTACTCAGTTCATATGTAAACATAAGATTGTATGAATTAGCCATCAAATTGCTAAAACATAAAACAGTTGAATTGCCATGAGATTCTGATTCTGCTATACACATGCGTTTTTACATGCGTTTGTATTTTTTATCTCAAGCAGTCCTTAAAAAAAAGACATGAAAACTTGTATACATTTGTAGGATTTGTGTCAGTCTGTGGGCCTGTCATGTTTGAATTATTCAGACCACCAACACAACATCCCCATTTTGTATCTTTGCCTCCCAAGCCTGCGCTCCCTCTATTGGCTTGACCTCCATCCTATATTCCTTCTCTCATATTTTTTCAACAGGTCGACCATGTTTATCCTCAAACATTTCTCTCCGCAGCCTGAAACCCAAGAGAGAGTTTCTGCTAGCGTCTCAGAGCTGCTCGGCTGTATGTTTATTTACTCTGCTCTCAGTACATCAGTCATCCTGGGCATCCATTTTGAAGTCACGCTTTATCACTGGTGTAGTTTTCGATCAAGCAAACTAAGCAATGGTGGTTTCATTGCCGTAACAGAATTCAAAGATGCTTTTTATTACAGTACATTAAATGCAAAAAAGGCAGAAATGTTACTTTCACTGAAGCAATATATAGTGATTAATTTGCACAATGTCCTAACAATGAGTCTTTATGTGGAGTGTGTTTTCAGAACATATGTTCAATATGTTCATAATGCTGATTCTGCTTAGGAATGAAACCTACGAATGTTGCAATTAAACCAAGCAGTCCTATCAAATTAATATAGCTGATCTGACTGCATTGGTCACAATGGAGATTCATTTTTATCCTTCTCTCTCTCTCTCTCTCTCTCTCTCTCTCTCTCTCTCTCTGCAGTGGTACTTATAAGTTCAGAAACTGAGAGCATGTCTTCATTAGCTGCATTAACATTCACAGGCTGTAGTAAATTCTGACAGTGAAAAGGTCCCCGTAACCTTTAGTTGTGCAGAAATTTACTTCCCAAGAAAATTACAGCTGGCACCGTCTTAATTAATGCTCGCTTTCTTCACTGAAAACCCAAGGCTTGTCAGAGGAAGAGTGCGGAAGAAATAAAATGGAAGGAGAAAAAAAAGAAATAAGAATGGTGAGGAGGAGATTGTATTGAGAGCAGAGCATGCTGGTATTGCGCAGAAAAGGGGGAACAAACCCAAACCCACAATATTTTCTCACAAATGTTACAATAATGGCCATTTTATTTGAAAGGGGTAGGGGGTCAGATAACTGAGAAGTAATAAGCAGATACTGAATGTTGATATGCCTCCCTCCTCTCTCTCTTTGTGTTCCAGCTTGGTATAAAAAACCCTTTGGCAAAAACCAATACATATTTTATCCCCTGCTATCTACTGGCTGCATGCTGTGTACTATAGCTTGCTTGGGATGTGACGATCATCTTCTCATACCCAGGCCATCAGCAGAGAAGATGTCAGGCAGATTAGAATGCTACAAAACAATTTGCTCTCACCCCAGGGAAAGTGGAGGAACCCAACAGATGTACCAAAATAAGAAGACGACTAGATGAGGGCAGACATTTATGTGTGTTGACTCCACGTCATGAGAAAACCACATAAGAAGTCATGATTAAATCACACCGGGACACAGACTGAACCTAAAATGACACTAAACATTAAGACAATATCATAAATCTGTGAGTAACAAAAATAGCAGAATAAATTCAATGCATCATTCTCTATAAAAAGGCACCCATACTCTCAGTGGCTCTTAATATGAGTTTCTGGCATTGATGTGAGAGAATCGCATGCTTTGAGTTCCTATTGGATTAGACACTGCAGAGGTAATATGCAAGCGCTTCATCTAATGTGATGTTTGCCTATATTCTGTCCCTGTCACTCAAGACAAGCCCTGTGGGTTGATCATTAAACAGCACTGGAGGGTAAAGCGAGACTGTCTGTCTGCTCTGTGCTCTGACACTAATTAGTGGTTGTGACTCAGAGTGCGGTTGATAGACAAATGTCAGAAAGCTCATGTGTGGGTATTAATTGCTGGAATAAAAGGTGGGTAGGCGTGCGGAAGATCTTGTAAACGTCTGTGCAGATGTGTCTGTTACTGAAATCTGCAAGTCAAATTATGCCAACATAAAACTATCACCATTCTTGGTCTAATGTGGTTGTTAATATTTTCAATCACCACTTATGGTCTTTATCAATGTTTTAGGGTAAAACCGGCTACATGCTTTTATTTCAACCACTGTCTGTTGCAAATATTTTTTAACAAATTAACATATCCACACAGTACAGTATTACCCTAAATGAAAGCACATACATTAGCAAATGTTAGCAATGCTACAGAATGCTACAGAATATTTTGAGGTGGTTTCATGCTAGCTGGGTACGAACGTGACGACAGGCAGGACCGAACGATTAGACTCCTGAATTTGCATACAAGAACTTCATTTACTTTCATGTTGGATGACACTTCAGTTTAAATGAATTTCTGCAATAAAAACTAAACTTCGCCCAAGTCTAATTCACAGTACATGACACAGCTGTGAATGCTACAAAATGATTAAAAAAGGCTGATTTTAATTTGCTCAAAGTGCTCGGTAACTAAACAGCAAGATCCACAAGCATGAATCTAATTTACAAAGCACATCCACACTGAGATGAGAACATGAAGACAATCGTTTCTGTGACTGTAAGTGACATATTACCATCACTTCAGTGATGCAATAAGGTGAGCCAATTACATCAACTAATTAAAACAATTAAAGCGTGGAGGGCCCGGTATCTAAATTTCTGTCAAGCCTGGAGTCAGCTTATTAAAATAGTCCTTTAATGAGCTACAGACTCTGAGTGTGTCTTCTTTTACTGGCCTGTTTCTTCCCTGGAGAGAGATGGAGAGAAAGCTCTTACACAAAAGACAGAGTTTAATTGTGCCTGTACATGGTTGAATATCACCCATTAAGTCACGTTTTTATAATATGATGTCATCGCTCACTTTTATTCTGTCATGTGATGATATGACTGGTCACAAAAATAAAAAACTGTTTTCTTATAAATACTAACAAATCAAAATACTGTAAACAAGACGTGTGATAGATATATCAGTGTTAGCAATGCTGCTTATTCACTTATTTGTCAATTCCTATTGAAAGATAAACCAGGTTTGCCTTGCAAACAAATACATTTACCATCTCAAGAGTCCATTACTTCTTATGGAATTGTTTATTGCAAATTTATATTGTCCACAAACATATTGCCACTAGTTTTAACCCCCACACAAAACCCAGGCTTGTCCCAACGAGATGATAAACTGTTCCTGATTCTATGATTCCAATTTGTAATTTTCCGAGTGCAGAGGTAAGACTAAAACAATTGATCAAATTGAGCAGCAAGTTGAGGGACCCTTTCCTCTCTCTCCCTCTTTTTCTTTCTCTCTCTTGCCCAAAGACCCTCTTTAAATATTCAGCTAGATTTATGAATGGTCACTGTCTCCCACAGCTATTTATATCTCTTATATTGACAGAAACACATTCAGGAAATGGAATTAAATTTTGGTTTGGGCGAGTGCGACAGAGGAAGTTTGATGGGGAATAATCTCACTCGGAGGTGGGGGGGTTGAAGCACTTGGATTAATGTATTTTTTGGAACAAAGGTAGACATGGATTTATTCATATTTTCCCTCTTATTTTATGAAAAATTTAAATGAAGGTCAATTTTCAGGATTACCTGCCTATCTGTAAAATGTTTCAGAACATTTATCATGAGACGAATCAAAAATTAAAGACTGAGGAGAATATTTTACTAGAAAGAAAGACAGAGGTTAGCAAAATACATATACTTGAGCTTCTAAATGTGTAATGTTTGTTCTACATCAAAGGTGCAAGAATATTCGATTTTATATGCTGTTCTTGGCAATGCCCGAATCATCTTTTCCTTTAACAGTGTGGGCTAACTTGTTCTTTGTCTCTCTTTCTGCTTCTTTACAGACATTCTCTGCTGTTGCCTATATATACCCTGGCCTGCTCCTAACCTCAAATGACACGGACACGTCGGCCTGCTGGGACAATTGGGACCCGCTATTCGATCCGATTATTTAGGAAGGACAAAGTGCTTGTGTTGATGAAGAGCTTGCTGGAAAATCAGAAAGTGCAGAAATCAATGTGAATCCAACAGACCCTGGAGCATTGATCACGACTCCCCCTGCATTGACAATCCATGCCTTGTTTGGCTATGCGCTTGAACAGGCAAAACAAGCCTCCAGTGAACATTTCTTGTACCATCTTCCTCATGATCTCTGTCTCTCGACCCCCTTTTTCCCGCCTCAGTATTGACAACACTCCTGCCGTGATTTATAATCACACATTCAAAAGTTTTGAGTGAGCGAACAAACTTTTAGCTCTAGCCCTCACCAGTAAGCAACACTGGGGCAAAACATGTTTTTGTATTAATTCTCCCAGCTTAAAGCAATGCTCTTGAGTGGAGGGAAACATCTCGTTTCATAGTTTGCAGAGGAGAAACTGAGAGATGCTCAAATGAGGGTCTCTCATTATGGACGGACATTGTTTGTCCAGAAATCCTTTTCTTCACACCTTGTTAGAGATGTCAAGTCTGAATAATTGGTGCCCGTGCTGACAGACGCCTCACAGAAAGCCTTTGTAAATGACAAATGTTCCAACTTTCTGGAAAAGATGACCGTTTAAAGGAATGACACCTCGTTAAGGGGCTTGGAGATGATTTGGAACGCTCTGCCAATCAAGTTCCCTTAAAAGTAGCATAGCATCTTTTCTGAACAGAATGAGAAATCAGAATGTCTGAAACCATTTAAAATGAAGGAGCTGCTTGGTTTAGAATAGATTTGCAATGAACAAACAGTATGTTTACGATTAATTAGAGTTAAATTATGTGAAAGCCATACTTTTGTAAACTGACCAAAACTGGAAGTCTGATGCTTTCTGTTCTGTCTTGCACTGAATGTTTTAAACATGTCAGAGGAATGAGATAACTATTGCATTTAGACTAATCAAAGACAGAAAAGTTGTTACTTGTTTCTCAAAACAGGTTAGAGTTAAACATCTGTTTTGAGATGCTCAGGTTCAACACGGACATTCCAAACACAGATGGCTTCTCTTTGGGCTGTTTTTGTTTATAAAATACAAGATGCCTCTGATTAGCTTGGCACTTTGTTTGGATCCTGGGTAATCAAGTAAAAACCTATGTTATACAAGACAGATTTTAACTCATGGATGTGTATCGGAAAGAGCTTCACAATGATGAATTCCAACTAAGAAACCACCTGTTGTGAACTTCACAGTGTCAGCCTATTGCATCACAAACACTCCAAAAAATGCTGCATTTGTTTGCTTGTTCTCTCATATTGCACATTCCCTATGCAATGAATGTGGGCTGAGAGAGAAGAAAAAATGTCTTGGCTATTTATGTATGAATTAATTGTCTTAGTTACTGCAATATATTAAGAGAAACAAAGGAAGAAGTGTTGAAGATGTGTCTCATTTATAAAATGAATGTCACATATAACTAGTCTGTGGACAGAAAAGTGTGCTTTATTATTATATACAGGAATTATAGTTCCTTTGTTTTGAAACAGAAAACACTTAACAATTTCAATGAAAGCAAATGAGAGCATAACTAAATAAATGTGTCAAACAAGTAAATAAGTTTTAAAGGTGAACAAAAGTACTTCACATATCTACACATATTAAATCGTTTCTAAACAAAGACAGATTGTGAGTGTTGTAAGAGTGTCAGAGATTTTTATCAACCTCACACATACTAAAATCAGTTTCTGAAACCTCACTTGATACATTTTTGCTGGTTCAGAAGCAATTCCAATACAGCTTCATAACTACCTGTCCCTCCCTTTCAGTCACATGTTATGAGGTAAAACCAAGCATATTAAACTACTAATTAACCCAAATCTGAAACCAGTGGTGGGGCCACTTAGACATATACAGTACTGTGTAGCCTTGGGGGAAGCAATACATTAAAGAGTTAATGAATATGGTCATGTAGAACTTGGCCCAACCCAATGGCCATTACACCTAAAGTGTAACCTGCCCAGAGTGACAATAAACCCAAAAATAGCAGTTCAGAACATAACGGCTATTCATGGATAGTGTGCTAACTTGCCCTTATATAGGCTTAAAAAGTTTACATCCCTGTGTTTATGTCTAAAAATCTTATTTAGTCACCAACCGCAAACATTTAAAGGCCATATATAGCCCTTGCTCTAAACCTTGTCCCTGTATCAAGAGATGTGTCCTTACAACTTAAATGCTGGATTCATACCCTGTAAGCAGGGCACTGCATTGCAAAAGCTCTTGAGGGAAAGATTATTACGCTACATGCAACAACGAAAGCTCTGACTACCGGAGAGATAGAAGAGGAATCTGCTACTGAACTAGAACTAATGGAAGAACACAGAGCAATTAATAATTCTGAGAGCTGCAAAACATATGAGCCAACAGTAAACAAGCTGTATCACATTAACCATTTAGTTTGTTCTGTGCAGAACACGCTGTTTCGTTCTTGCCTGATCCTAGATTAGTTTAAGTTGTAGTAGAAAGCAGTTGGAGACAGATAAATCTTCAATTACTCCTACCACACCTTTTTTCCACCAATTAGACTGATAAATTATTCCAGCTGTGTTCGGTGTGCACACAAAGTATGAAGTTTTATGTGTTTTGAGTCAAGCAGGCCATATATCCTATTTTTAGTTTTTAACTTTATTGCTGTTTTTTCCTCCCATGGTAATTTGTAATTTCACTACTTTGTTTTGAAATAGGACAAATATAAATTTTCATGCTTCTAAAAAAATGACCAAAAAGAAAAATGTTCAACCAGTACAAGGTTCACTACTAGGAGTGTGCCATACTGAATTCAACAACAGAATTCCCTCTTTTACATAGAGAATCACAGACAGTTTAGAGTCTACATTGAGCTTGGATGGTGTCCCTGTCACACAGGTTAGATCAAGGGCCCCAATTCAATCAGAACAGTTCAGGGAACACTGTGAGTTTACAATATAGACTATCTGAGGAATGCTACAGTACCTGTCTGCACACAATTCAAGACACAATGTTTGATTCAGTTTCACTGTCTAATTTATTGCAGTAAGCCAGAGATACAACATCTACCTCAAACCAGTGAATGTGATTCTGCCGGGCAGTCCATGTTGTTACTATTACCTGCTTTTTGAACAGAACACTCGGTTTCCACATCCATTTACATAAACTGAGGAGTCTATACAT
Organism: Yasuhikotakia modesta; assembly: GCA_036877545.1. Lineage (NCBI taxonomy): Eukaryota > Metazoa > Chordata > Actinopteri > Cypriniformes > Botiidae > Yasuhikotakia > Yasuhikotakia modesta. Next base: position 1,271 of record JBAJNP010005006.1, on the reverse strand, counting down.
TATAGTAGCACCAAATGACTCATGACTTGAGAGAGGGGGAACCAGCGGCCCCGTCCCACTCGTCTCTTTATGCTCCTCTTTGCCTTTCCACCTCTGCATTGCAAAGCCCTTACATTAAATTGTGATAGATGAAGAGCGGAGGGCATTCATACAAATCAATGACTTTAGTGTATGTGTCATTAGCTTGAGAGATGCAGGCAGCGGTCAGTGCCATAAATCAAGCGGTGATCAGCCTGTCTGAGACGCAGAGCTCCTCACACATCCGCATGCATTAGCCGGCGAGGACCGACAAGGAGAGTTTGGGAAGAACAAGGAAGTAGCCTCACTACTTATTAGCAGCATGTTAGGTTAGCGTGTGAGCTAGCACACTAAATAATATCTTTTTTAATACATATATAAAACTGAATCTGAATGCAGCTTTTCCCAGAATTCTAGAGACAACAATCAATAGCAAAACACTTTTACCCAGTGCACCACAACACAAAATCATTCACACAATTCACAACAGGATTTGATACAGGCAAAAAATGCAATATTGCAGATACAGTGTACACAGATGAGAGGTCTATCAAACCCATGTGTTCCTTAACCAAATGATAGAGTAACAACAACTGTTAAAATGTTCTCTGATGTTTTCAAATGAGTAAAATACAATCGCAATTCTGTGATTTGTCAATTCTGTGACAATTCTGTGTCTTAGTACTTAAAGCAGTTCTTATAAGCACTTATTTTCTCAGACATTGTGGCCTTATAGAACAAAGAGGAAGTGTCCACAGTGACTGGTGCTTCAAATAAAGCTCTGTGGAATGTACATCTGTGGTTCTTTAATATTGTACTGTAATATTCCAGTAAAAATAATTACTACAAATTTTACAGTGCATAGTGTTTACTGTCAGATAATCTGTGTGGTAACACCATAATCACAGCACATTTCTATACATCTGTTTGATTTTACTGAATTAAGTCGCTTTTTCATTTCAACAAGTAATAAGAAAAATAAGATATAATGAATTTTTGTAGTTTTGCAAAACAGTAAAATATTTCATTTTGGAAATCATACAATTCAAGTGATCTATTTCACATGCTTATTTGAAGCTATACATGTCTCAAACTACAAACAAAGTAATTAGCATATAAAAATATATCACTGTTTAATATCAGACAGCATGGACAAAGCAATAAAGCTAATAACAGTGAATTTCCATAGTTCCCTCTAGAGGCTATATTTGCATTTGATCTAAAGAAATTAAAACTAATTATATATTATAAAC